>JAHWFO010065355.1:1501887-1513526 GCA_023313115.1 Rhysida immarginata
TCCAGATGCCCCCCTCCCCCTCAAACTTGATACATTTCCCTTATTCTACTAATACATTTCCCCTATTCTACTGGTAACAGGTACAGCCTATAAAGAAATAACAGTTAATGGAATTGAGGATGAAATTTCCTAGTTATGAAATAGCTATTAAATTAATATCAGTATTATTAATAATAATTAATAAATTTCTGTTATTTATCTACTTATTTATATTTCTGCTTCAACTTGCATGAAAATATACTTCAACTAATCAATTACTGCACAATTTTGCACTATAAAATATTGTGCCCCCTCTGCATACTTCACTGAAAGTTTATCTACACAGGAAAAGCTATTCTTTTAATAGAAGAAGAAGCCACTAGGTGATGTCTGGAAAGTGGGCACAATATTCTATAGTGTACAATTTAATAACATTTTACATAGGAGAATTTTTGCTTGGGTTAAATACTATAAACAGAATGTTTATGAACTCTGTGTACAAACTCTTAGCGGCGATAGAGGACTTTATTTTGAAAAGATTTTGCTAATAAACTGGGGTTCACAAATGAATCCTTATGTAACACCTCTGCTCCAATATCACCCAGGCCTTCACTCAGTATTATCTAATTTCTCACAAAGGATCAGTAAATATAATTATTTGGGCTCAATCATTTACCAGACAACAATCACAATCCACCCCAAATTCCATTTACCTGTCATTTGCTGAACTATTGGCAAATAAAACAAAACTACTCTAACGGTACCTCTCTCCTTATATATTTTTTTTTTGTTTATCTTTTAATTTACATATCAATAATAAATTTCCATTAGTATTTGTTTTTTCATTAAGGGCTCATAAGTTGAAGAGAAAAAAAAACAACGTATGATCAGTATTAGAGTCATGCAACAGGCAATCTTCTCATACCTCCTGTAAGTTTGTATGATAGTCTGAAGGGGCTTTCGTAAAAAATAGAGGTGGTCGACATACAAGGCTAATTAATAGTCTAAGTTGACTCATACCAAGGACACCCCTGAGGATTCTAAGAAAAGTGTTTTTTTTATTTGTAACAATTCATCTTTTATTAAAGGAAAGTTCCATATCGTCCGTATATTAGTTTACTTATTCCTTTCCTTCATACAAAGTGAAGCAAAGTAAGTGTCGGGTGGGGGCACCAACCAAGTTGCATTGTAGGATGGGGCACCAACCAAGGTTGAAAGGGTGCACTTTTAGAGGTTTGCATGGGAGTGCCAAAGAGACTAGCTCCACCTCTGGTTATCACATTAACTAATGATCACTGTGTCTACAATATTCTTATTTTATGTTGTCAGTATAACACATCATTGGATATAGAGTATAATCCACTTAAGTCAAAGTGTCGGGGGACCATAAAAATCATTTGACTTATCCAGAATTCGACTTCAACGACATGCCCAAAAAGAGGCCAGATTAAGGCTCATACGATTATTGATAACATGAATGTACTACAGTATTTAAATAAAACTGAAAACTAAATAAACATTGCTTAATTTGCATGCTTTATTTATTACATGGATAATTTGTTTGCTGAAATAAGAAGAAATTATTGCCTACTTTAAATTTATAGATACATTCGAATCGACAATATTATCAAATGAAATATTTTAAAAATATTATCATTTACACTAGGCATATGAATGAAATAATCTTTAATAATTTCTAACGAGATTTGGGCCATGATTTCGATAGATAAGAATTGGAGGAATAATCTATGCTTTATGAATAAACGGATTTTCTTAAATACAGTCTTATTTCTAAAACACTCACAAGGGAACCCCACGAAGTTTTCAAAGGCACTTTTTTTTTTGCACGCAAGCACACCATGGAAGAATAGTGTTGCGCGATGGCAGAGCGCTCCGGAAGTGCAGAGTTGAACAAACATGGCAGTAAGAGCGGAAGCAAAATCGTTAGTGGCAGTCACCAAAGAATTGCAGTTAGAGCACTGTTATTAAGTATAAAACCTTAATTTTGCTGCACAATTATTAGTCTCAAAATAATTTATAAGATGAGGTAAGCATCCATGAATACTTTTTTTATTTAAAATTATAAAGCACCGTGATACATAGCCCCTCACCAATGCAACGTATTACTCGAAGTTACACATGAAGCCAGCCCCGTGATGGAAAATTTATGAAGATTACTGAATTACTTAATAAAATGAAATAATAAATTAAGGAAATAGTTATTAATTACTATACACAAATTTTTTACTGAAAGGCAGTTAGCTAATTGTAATAATCTATTTTGAAAAACTAAGTTTGTTTAGAAACTTAAGAATCCATTCAGTTGTCGTCTACTGTCTAAATCCATTGATTTCATGTGAAGTGGATTCGTGCTTATTGCTGAGTAGTGGAAGAAAGAAGTTCATTAAGTGCATTAATACACTCAATCCGCTTTAACAATGGAGACCTTGTATGGCTGTGTGTGCTCAAATTTTTTCGGTTTCCCGGTTTATTTTGAAAGAAACAAAATTTCGCACTTATTTTGCAAGCATCTGTAGCAGCTTCAGATGAGTAACATATTTCAATTTGGTGCAAATCTGTGATATACATGTTCGAGGGATTCCCTTGTCAGCCTAAATTGTTACCATTGGGTTCACTTAATCCGATTCAGTACTGTAATCTAGTTGGCTTCACTTTATTCTGAATGGCTTTACTTGAATTAATATATTTTTCAATTTTTTTTTTTTAACATTTTTTTGGCTACAATCTATTCGGCTTATCCAGAATTAATCAAAAAACACTTTGACTTAACTGATGAAATTTGCATTATAAATTCAAGTAGATGTAGGGATTTCAAATTTATTTCAACTTAAGTGGAATTTCAACTCAACTGACTTTGACTTAAGGGATTATACTAAATTGTCTATAATCATCTTCCATCAAACTAACCTTAATGTTTATGTCCATTAATACTTCAAAATTACTTATCAAGTCCCAATACTTTTAGTATATCTTTTGTGAGGGTAGCCTATCATTTAGTACATTCTTACTGTTCAATGTTCATAAGAGTGACCAATTTTTTCAAAGATTTAACGACTTGCTTCTGTCACTTCTTATACTTGTTACAAAGTCTTACTATGATCTTGACCAACTTATTCCAGTCATTCTAGTAATATCAATCTTCACTAATTCTACATCATTATAGTAGCAATAAACCCACAATCACCCCACACCAACACATTACTTTTTATTTTTCATGAGGTTCAGGTACGCTTTGCCGTATCATTCACGATCCTCCTTCAGAAATGGAAGGCTTTCACATCAAGACTCGCCCTAGAGGCAATCACCAGAAGCGGAACTGTCCTTGAGTCTGTTGACGATTATCTAATTCCAATTGCTCGCAGGTCTACCTGTGCCATGCACATGATGCTCGCTAAGTATTCATACACGTGCTTTCCCTTTTCTAAAACAACAGATGACTAAACAAAAACAGAAAATTGCATCAAACTACTCATTCAAGTAGAGGTGGCTGGGCATCATTTCTCAACATAATTTTCACTGTGCCATGACACTGTTCCAAATCCCAAGTCAACGTTCAACAAAATCTCTAGTAGGAAAAATTTCCTGAGCATTTTTAATATACAAGAAACTCCTTTTTTCAGTCTACAGTCAATTGCAGGAAGCTAAATGAGAAAGATTTTTGCTTAATTTGCATGCTATCATCGTGAATCAAATGACTTCGGCTTCGACCATTTTTTATTTTAATAAAAAACACGTTCTTGATTAGATCGCTCTATCAGTCAGCCTACCCTGAAGAAAGCTTATTCTCTTTTGCCTTGAAATCCTTTTTTATCATGCTTCACAACAAATTCAACATCTTCAGAAATGATCGTTGTTCATAACAAAGCCACTGCAAATGGAGCTTGACTTAGTCAATGATATGCAAATCACTTAAAATCCTAGTAAAAAAAAAACAGTCAATTCTCGAAACTCTGTACAAACAAATGTCATAAATGGGTTTGTTTTTTTTTTTTTTCAACGTTCACTGTGGTGAAGCATAATACATATCAACCTTTTCCATACTCAGACATAATATTTCTTGTTCAGACAAACAAAATAAGATAATGAGATTGTCTATTAAAAAAAAAAATTTGAGTCAAAGGAAAAAATCAGAAAAAATAATAATTACTTTTGAAGACATAGTAGGAAAAAGGAACCGAGTGCACAATTTTTGGGTTTACACCTTGATATACCAAAAATTTGTCAAACATCATACATACAACTGCTGTCTTACATTTTCTCATAATATTGTCTTTAATATTTCTGAAAATGGAGAAATTAGAAAATTGATACTGATGGTCACAACATTTTTAATAACCAAATACTACATGTTTGTAAAATTACAAAAGGTGTTCAAACTGTTGACCATGAGCCCTAAACCCTTTAGATTTCTTCTTGTGGGAACAACTGAAGAAAGTAGTAAATGATACTTCTGTGGATTCGGAAGAGGAGCTGATAGAGCGAATTGTGGGTGCAAGTGACCATGTAAGAGACACTGCAGGAATTTTTGGCTATGTCAGAAATTCAATGACAAGATGCTGAGTAGCATGCATTGCTGCTCATCATCATAAAAAAAAAAGATTAGACTCAGCACCAACTTCCTCTTTCCTGCTTGCTGTCTGTTGTTTCCATAAAGTAGCAAAGCATCATGAGAGAAACAGCAAAAAGAAACAAAAAAGACACTCAATCCTTACTCATGAGTCTTTTTTTCAGGCAGGATCGAATCTAGGATGAACATTTGCTTCGTCTTGATTTCTCCTTCAGTCTGCATTCCAGTCCTCCTTTATGTGTGTGGTCAATACTGGCTCTCCTTTTATATCTACTACCCAACCTGTAAAGCATGAAAACAGAACATGCTCCTGCATCACATTCTCATAGCTAACAATTAGCAATTGGTGTGTACAATATCGCTCTCCCCACGACAGGTTTAAATCAAGTTTTGAATGAGTTCAAAAATTCATGAATCCAAATTTATCTGGTACACTTGTCTTGTGTCACAGAGAAACTGCCCAACTGTACACTTGCACTAACATTCCATGAGTTTTCCATAGTTTTCCCCAATTTGCAAACAAAATTGATTTTCACGTGATGGCCCATTGCACTATAACTTTGCTCTACTAGCTGCAGCAGGCAAATTTGCTTCAGTTTACTGTATTCGGAACACAATTTTAATGTGTTGTGATATCACACAATATGCCTGGTTTTTGTGAACATAGCATCCATCGGAGTACAAAGTACGAGGGGCGTTCAAATTTGACCTGAACTTTATTTTTTATAAAATAAGGAAACTACAAAACACACACAGATAAACACACATACATCAGTTATTTCTCAAAGAACTCTCCTTACTTCTCTACACATTTTTTCAGCATTCTGGGAGCATCTGGATACTGGTTCTATAGAAATCTTCAGGCTGATGTCAAAATCATGTCAGGACAGCCTTTTTCACTTCCTCATTAGAGCTGAACCTCTGCCCTCCCAAGAACTCTTTCAATAGTCCAAAAAGGTGATAGTCGCAAGGGGAGAGATCTGGACTCTATGGAGAATATTTTCATTTGAGTTCCATCAGTATGTCCATAGTCAATTTGGCTGTGTGTGGTTTGGCATTGTCTTGCAGAAAACAAACACCACTGGTAAGGGATCCTGGTCACTTTTTCCTTAGTGCCAGCTTCAGGGACATTCTCAAAATGTCACAGTAGTAGGGTGCATTTATGGTTCGATGTTCTTCCAGAAAATCAACATGAATGAACCCTTAATGTCTGAGAATACAGTCGCCATCACTTTCATTGCCGACGGGTTTCATCTTGAATTTCTTGAGTCATGGTGTGTCAGTGTGTTGCCACTCCATGCTCGCACCCTTTCATTCACGCTTTCAGGAGTGTGGTGATGAATCCTTGTCTCGTCGGTGCAGCAGCATGGAACAGATTTCCACCCGGGTGGTTTTGCGATCCTCGGAGAGTTGCTTAGGGACCCATCTGTCACAGATCTTGTTGAATTTCAGCTAATCGTGGATGATGGTCCCCACACTGCTACTGCTGATGTTCCGTATTGAAGCCAATTCTCGGACATGAATTTTATTGTTGTCCCTTTTCAGCTCGTTGTTTGTGTGCTGATGCCATGATCTACAGCAGTTGCTGGCCTTGGCTTATGAGGTTCATTGTCAGTGGATTCTCACCCTCCTTCAAACTTTAGGCACCAAGCAAAGACAAAATGACTTGATGAACTGTCTTTGAAGTCTGATGAATTTCAGATGCTTTCACACCTTCGTTATGGAGAAACTTGATGATTATTCGTCGTTCCACTTTGGAACATATTGACATATTGCCGTCTGCCATTTTGTTTAAACAAACAATTGGTTGCCATGGCAACTGCATGAGTGGTGCTGCATTTGCATGACGGGCGATAGTTGCCAACCCAACAATGAAAGTTTAGATTTTTACAACAATGAAATTTAATAAAATACAGCCCATGTCAAATTTGAATGCCCCTCATATGCTCTTAATGGTGTCCAATTGTGTCCAGAACAGTCTGAAAGTATAGGATAAAATGCTGCATAGCTGCACGGCATATGCTTCTTGACATTATGTTCCTAGCCCATGTTACCTCTTAGATATGTTCCTAGTCCATTCACCAACCTTTTTTAAATTTGCCTTGTAATTTACAAGAGGTATACAATTCAGCTCAACATAAAATGCACATTGGCTTTATATGTTCGATCTTTTTAAAGAATATTTTGTGTTATATTAATTCTGACAAACTAATTAAAATGGAAAATTCTTAGATAAGTATATACTAATAAATTTTTTTCTGTTAGTCATTTCATTAAACAGGCTAATGATTGGCTAAAAGAAAACTTTAGATGGCAGGTGAAGAAATGCGAGACAGTGCTCTTCAAGAGCGAAGTGGGCATCCCTGTTGTCCAGAAGATGACTTATAAAGGAAACACCTTTGTGAAAGGATTGAGGTTAGATTATCATATATTAGAGTGGTTGAAGATTAAATTATTTATCTTATTATATATAATTAATCTCTTTGTTAAATTGTATTAAAGGTAAACTCCACAGAAAAAATCGACTTAATTTTTTTTGCATCATAACATTAATCCAGGTTAATAGAGTATATTTCATTCAAAATTATTCGATTTTTCCTAATATTTTATTAAGAAAAATGCCTAGGAAAATTGAAAATTTGCGTGGAATCTTCCATTCCTTCTCCACAGAACACAGCGGAACAAGCTGTCATTTCCTGCCGAGAGAATCTCTGGGAATTTCGTCGCCGAGATTCTATTCGCTTAGAACGATTCTTCATATCGTAAGATTTTGCTAACCTGTTTTATGTCGGAATGCCTTCAGTTTGTTCTTCGTTTGGATGTATAAATAGACAGTCGGATAGAAATTTCACGTTTCATAGATTTCCATAATCAGAATCGATTAAAAAACAGTGGATTAGTTTTTGACAGCGAGGAAACTGGTATCCAACTCCAAACAGCATCGTGTGCTCATTTTGAAGCATCTTGCTTTGTCTATGCATCCACCGTTTTAAATTCAGTATCAATTCAAACAAGAAATTCACTGAAACTAAATCATGTATAAGGTGGAACTAGATGCTCTTCCAACTCTAAACGGGCCTGGCATTCTTCAAGAACAATGACCGCAACAGCACTCGTTAAATGCTGAAGGAATGAGGAGGTAGGCCTATCTATCTTCTGTGTAAGGCACACACTGCCCTAATGTGCACACGCTGATGCGGCAGGTAGAAGATCCCGTTTTACGGTTTAATGCATAGGGCTGTATATCGCAGAAGTTGCAGTAGCATTTAATTCTGCTAACGACCCTTGCACATCGCTGTCACTGTTATCAAAATCGCAATCGTCACTACTGGTCGTTTCATATTCATAGTCCATTGCGATGCCCAACTGACAACTAAATGATAGCGTCCAATATGTGACATCACGAATTCGAACTCCTTCGCACTTCTCGGCAACTTATGATGTGACAGTTGCCGAAACATGGCGCCAGTGTTGATCACAGGGGGAGGGAAAAAATGAAATTTTTTTATATATTTTATCAATTTTGAGTTCGAATTGAAAATTTTTATACATGCTACGTTGTTATTGAGACCTTCATCTTTCATTTTAAACAACGTTGTTTTGGGTATGGAGTTTACCTTTAAGTAATTATTTTCTACTTGAAAATTTTTTTCTTTTTAAATTTGAAACTTGGAATATTAAAGTTAAAAATATTTTCACTGTACTGATTTATTTGTTAATAAGTGATATACTGTATAAATGAAATTTATGTTTTTAAAATTTTTTGCTATATAAGATAATGCAAAAAAAAAAAAATAAATAAATAAATAAAAAAGGTTCTGGAAGAAATTATTAAATGAAAACTGGAGATAATGCTCCAAGCATAAAGTAATGATATTATCATAAAAAAAAGGAAGGAAAAATTCCATGACCTGGATTCGAACCCAAATTTGAATTCTGCGAGCTGGATGCCCGTCCTATCATTAGGCCACCGTCTTTAAGAATACCTGTTGATGATTGGTAATAACAGTATAATTACTATATACAGTGCAGTCCCTCTATGTCGGGAACTTGGAGGCCCAGATTTTACTGCTTGCGGCAAGATTTCACTTGCTGTTCTGCGACAGAGCACCATTTAAATAATGACACTATGTTTAAATGACAATAACACGATCATTTCATCTTGCATAGGTTTTAATGGAATAAAAATATAAAATTCAAAAATAAAAGGAAAAAAAACCCTGCAAATCATACTTTTTGATGAATTTTGAACAAAAGAATTCATTGTTAATAGCTTCGCTGATTCCCTCTTTTTTTTTGGGGGGGGGGGGAATTTCTAAAATTGCTTTTAAATGTAATGCATGTATCTTGTCAACGCTTGCAGACTCGATCCATTCCAATAATGCTGTTTGCAGTCCAGAGATAACACCTGTAAGTTTGGGTCGTTGGGGGAGGCTGTGTGACTCATAATCAATTTTGTCACTGCTCTCAGCCTCTTCAATAATTTGTACTTAGAGAAGTTAAGGGTAGGATTAAGGCAAAATGCCTGTACTTACCTGTACAAAAAAAAAAAAATGGATCGAAGTAACTGCACTGTATTCACAAAAGTAGAAGACAACTGAAAGATCGTCGTAAATTGATTGCCTCAAAAGGCACTCATCCAAAGAGCCAATGAGAACATTTTTACATTGCTCACCTTTCCCAGAGCCAATGACTAATGTCGTTGGATGACTTGCCATCATGTATGGAGCTGCGAATATAAGAGTAGTCTGTATTTAAGAGCCACTTTCTCCCTCTCACTGAAAAAGACAAAAAAGAAAAAAAAAAAAATTCGGGATCCACCCATTGATCACGACTTATCCAATTTCGCAACATAAGAAATCACAAATTAGAGGGGCTGCACTATACTGTAAACCCTGAAATCTCTGCATGGAATTCAGTAATCCGTTCACCACATGTAATAGCTAAAGTAAGTCTAATTGCTTGAGTCATGCCGTTTTTTCCACTTTTTGGGTCAAAAATCGGGGGTGGGCTTATACACGAGTATATACGGTAATCAGGCTCATAACTAGCTGATATTCCCGGCGTTGCTCGGGCTCTTTGGTTGAAGAAATTTTGCAATATCTTCATGTGAATATAGAAGTTTTTCATTGATGTCATTAAACGTCAGCTGTTTGCCATATTGGTGCACCACCGCTGCTTTTTTAACTCTTTTATTAGAAGCTTTAGCATAAAAGCTACTTATAAGAAAGCGCCCTTGGTCTGTACGTTTATCCGGCCGTCCGCCGTTTGTACGATAACTTCAGGCAACTCCAAGAAGAACAGACCGTTAATGATATGCCCTCTTTTTTGCAAATGGTGAACCGTGATAGAAAAAGTTCAGTGCAAACAATTGTAAATAAGCATATTGTAAATGCTGTCGACGAAATTACGTAAGATTTGTAAGATTTATGCTGATGCACCTATATGGCCGCCTTATGATTTTCACCGAAAGTTACCCAAATGGGTGGATTTACAGTTTCGTGCACACTTTTGCCAAATATTCATGATTTTCACGGAAAGTCACGAAAATGAGTGAATTTACAGTTTCGTGCATCACATGAAAACTCACCATACAGTAAAAATGAACACATGAAAAAAGCTTAGAATTTATACAGTAAAAATTTATGGTGAAAAACCGAAAAGAATTCTTTTAAAATGCTCCCAATGGATGGCCCTCTCCAACTATAGCTCTCTACAGTTCTACCCAGCTTCACTCGTGTTGGAATGTTGTGTATACCTCAGTGAGTTTTACGTAATGCAGACGAAAAATCGTGTAGTACACCGCATGTACACCGCACATAATGAAGCGTACCTAACTTTTGCAAGTACACTGCAAGGAATTAGCACGCTAAATTTTAGCTTCCTACCTATAATGAAATTGGGACAATTAATAATGAATTTGTGTGGACCATTAGTAGAGACTTAAAGCAAAGCAAACAACAACCTCACTATTTGCTTAACGCTGGCAAAAATCCAATTCAGCTCGGAGAAAAATGTATAGAAAATAAAAGAAACTCTCTATTCCCTGCCAAAGGCTTGCAGTCATTGTTGATGATGCTTCACGGAGCAATCGCTAAAGTCCTCATTAAACAAAGCAAACAGTGACGTCATAATTTCTTAATGCTGGCAAAAATTTCATTCAGATAAAAGATGCACTATATTCTCGCGCGAAAGATTTGCAATCATTGTTGATGCTGCTTCATGGAACAATCGCAAAAGTCTTCATTAAACAAAGGCAAACGTCACAATTTTTTAACGCTGGCACAAAATCCCATTCAGCTCCAGATAAATTGAATTTTAAAAATAAACTACAATGGAGGAAGAAAGAAAAAATAAAATCCTTTCTTAGCGAGCACCTAGAAGCCAAGAGAAATATACTTGCCAAATTTCAAGTTTGTAGGCTTCACAGTTTTGGCGATTTCGTGATGAATGAATGAGTGAGTGAGTGTATACATTTTCGCTCTCTCTTTTATATAATAGCATAGATATAAAGATTATTAATTTCTACATTTTTAAAAGACTTATCTCCAGTTTTAGATTTTTTCCGTCATTGTGGTAATATTATCTGACTGTGTGTTAACTTTTATTTTTATAACTTTTAAGTAGCCTTTTAAAACCAGACAAACCTACTTACATTGCCTTTTATATGTATAGATTTTTCTTTTTTATGGAAAAATAATTTTAATTTTATTTTGTGCAGATTATGGCTTACACCAAGACTATATCCACATGCAATTCCTCAACAGTTAGGAAGTTTTACTATCAATCCTGCTATCATTGACAATACTGCTAATGTACCACAATTTGAAGATGTTCCCTGCCTTATAAACAAATTAAATGAACAGCTGAATAAGGCTCCAATAAATGGTGAGGCTCCTCATTCTTTTTAATAATATTAGAATATTTTAATATTCCATCTTAAAATGCACAAGGTTATTTTTAATCTTTTGAAAAATATCCAAAATACAGGGCAATTCAAAAGTCCTTTGGGGATTTCAAAGTTTGATAGAACAGTAACCATGATAGACAAACAATATTAAAGAGCTATTCC
>JAHWFO010065355.1:1522834-1656997 GCA_023313115.1 Rhysida immarginata
CAACATTATTTCTATGTCATAAATTGGCGATGGGAAATTCAAATGAAGAGTGAATAAATGTAAAAGATAATGAACTGTACATTGTATATACAGGAAAATTAAGGTACTGTAATGTATATTAAGCGCTAATTTCGTTTGATTTTCATCGGGACGGAACGCAACTGCATCACATCGAAGCAGTATCAGTTTTCTTAAATCGTTATTGTCATGCTGTTAGGAAAAAAAACGGTAGTTATGCCGCAACAATAGTTAAGCCGCACAGGCATTTTTTATAACTTTTTTAATAATACGCCGCAGCGTTATTACTGTAAATTACGGTAACTAATATCTCAACAAGTAAACAATAATAAAATTAAAAATTTATCATTTATGTTTATTCACAATATAAAAATCACAAAAAATAACAAGAAATTAATCCCCCCGAGAAGGGTATAGATAAGTAGCGGATGTTCTGAATTCATCTATTTTTACCCCTTTATCTTTACTTTTTAAATGCCCCCTCCCCCCATGTTTTTAATCGAAGAATTGATTTTCTCGAACATAGTTTGAGGTGCTACCCAAAATTTCCCAAAATATACCTCTATAAAATATGGAACTTATCTGATCTTTTAATTTCCACCGTCATCTTCAAAGTAGTCTCCTTGGGCATCTACATTTCCCATCTCTGGAAACGCTCCTGGAAGTTCCCAGATTGGAGCTTGTTTAACATAGGCTGCGATTCCGCTTGGATAACTTCAGTAATCTCTGCCGTTTAACTGCAATTTCAATTTTCAGAAGCAGTAGAAATCGCAGGGTGCCAGGGGACAGTGGTCATGTTGTTTATGTTGAGGAAGTCCCTCACAGCAAGCAATGTGTGCGCCGGAGCATTGTCGTGAGGGAACAGCCAGTCTTTCCTCTTCTTCCACATCTCTGGCCTTTTGCGCCTCACGTTTTCCCTCAATTGTCTCAAAACGTCCCTATGACCGTCCAAGGCGATCACAAACATCTTGGATGGTCCGACTTCGGTCCTCTCAGATCATGTCATGCATTTTCGTGATAATTTCCAGAGTTGTGCTTGTTGATGGTCAACCAGAATGCTTGTCATCTTCCACCGACTCCCAACCATCTTTGAAACGCTTAAACCACTCAAATGTTTGGGTTTGGCTTAAATCTTGTTCACCAAAAGCCTCCTTCAACAGTGTGCGGGTTTCAGTCACAGTTTTCTTCAGCTTAAATATCAAGAATTGCAATACGACCAACACAAAGAGTGACAAAAACAGCTCAAACTCAAAATCACATGGACATAGAATAACACTGCTTGGCACAATTTCAGCTGAGACTTGCACCTAACAGCATCTATCAGCAAAACTTCGTAGCTCTTAGGGTTCAGTCAGAATAAAACAATTATGGGAAATTTTGGATAGCACCTCATATTTAGAAAATGAAAATGAGCATTATCTTCTTTCATCTCTCATCATTTCCGATCGAATGATATATGTTCCCATTCCATATGTTCCCATAGTTCTAAAGAACAAGTGCCTGCCACCCCCACAACTCTGACCCTACTGGAACAATTTGGCCCAGACTTCATAGGAATATATTTCTTTCCTAGAATAATTTGCACATCGAATTTCACTCATTCACATACATATATACACGTAGACCTTTTGGCTCCCTCTAACTCCCATCCCCAAAACTCCGACCCCAGTGGGCCAATCAAAACCAAACTAAATAATGAAGATGCATATGCCCATAGTAAGCTACATTCCGAATTTCAACTTTCTATCTCAAAAAATGCAGAAATACGAAGGGAACGGACAGATGGACATTGTATAACTAATAAGTAGCTCCATTCTTCCGCTACCTAATAAGAAAATCGTGATATATTTTATGATTCTCCTAGGCTACCGTCAAAATGAAAAGGTTACTTAACAAAAGTTCCCATTGCTGTTGGTAAAGGTTCATTGCTGCAAATCCTTCTCATATAAAATTTTGCTGTCCAACGAATAGCAAAATATATTCATTGGGATATAATAATCAGCAAGGTTTCAATGATGACATAAATAGTCTTAAGTGGCACGGGAAAAATTATGTGAAATCCATCCACATGACATTACAATTTTTTTTGATGGAACTCCAAGTGAGAACATAGATGATAATAAAAATAAATCAAAAAAAAAGAAAGAAAGAAAAAGAAAGTGAAAACAATTCACTTTGTCAATTATCTTAATGTTTTCGAGGCCATCCGACACTCGTCCTCAGAGAGTGAACAAGAAAGTCATCGAGAAACATCACTACCATAACAAACTGAAAGTCTTATTTGTGAGAGAAAAGTGACTGGATCCTGACTAAGAAAGGCAAGATATCCCTTGAATGGCATCGAGGCAGTGGCTCAACCGTTTGTGACAAAACAATGCATAAACCCTGCCTGGAGAAAGTTCAGTGGCATAAGTTGGCATTGTAGTCCGGCATGGTATACCAAGCATGAAGGGAGGACCGACATGGATCCACAGCAGCAGAAGGGAGTCGTCAATTGGACATCAGTGTGCTCCCCCCCCCCCCCCAGATCAACCCGCACAGGAGAATCCTCCAGAGTCGTCCCTGCGAGTATCTTCTTTCAACATCTGTTTGATGCTAAATGCGTGTGAGTTATCAATCTGTCATAATTGTGATCTGTGCTTCGTGTAGTATGGTGGTGGCTTCATTTGAAAATGCGAGTGTGTTAAAGTTGTACATAACAAAAATGTGAAAGGAATCAGCAAGGAAGCTGAGTGTTGCGTTTATTATAACTCTATCCTAAGGACAAAGTTATTCTGCAGCCATTGAGCTCGGCGACAAAAAGGGAGTCAATAAACACTGAACAATGTTAAATAATTAATTCTAGAGAGCATAGATTTTTATTCTTTATTGACTTGTATTCTAGTGTTAAGCTTCTCTTGTACCCTATCCTTAACAATACTTACCAAATTCTTCATTTTCCTCTATCCTTCCCAATATAATGAAAGAACCATATTGTACATCTTTGGCATAATAAAATGTTTGTTCAATTGATACTTATTATTTCTGGCTTTTAAATCATTGCATGACAAGCTTAGAAATTAGTGTGGTAGAACAAACCTTTCTGGGACTTAGGACCTTCAATTGATATAATTAAGTAATGGCGGATGAGATATTATAAAGAAAAAAATTGGAGTTATTGCAGCACACAAATGTAAATGTATTAGCAAGACATTATTGGCAGTAAGTGATGGCATTGATAAGAACTGATTAGCTCTGTTGAGCAACAGGTGGTTGCTCGGGGCGATTGGATTAAAGTTGCTGATTGTTATTACTGGTGCACAGGGCCAATTAGCCAACAAACACAACTCGTATCTGAATATGAACCTGTTATACCATGCAAGTAACCAAGAAGCTTAACCAGTATACAGGTGCTCATGACCAATCTTTCTGTTTCCAGATAATGTAACATAGAGGTCACAATAAAACATAAACCGGTACAAAGAAACAACCTTTTGTCCACAACAATTTATTTTCTCGTATGCATATTTCACCTATCTTATAGCAATCAATCAGCAGAATACAGTGTACATGAAATGAAAACGAAATTTATACAGTAGGATGACCAATCAGATAACAGAAGAATATACAAAGTAGTTACCACTTGGAAAACAAGAAAAAAGATACGACATCACCAAACCAACCAACCAAAGAGACTGTAATGTTGGGGCTGATAACGTCATTTATTTAATAATTTCCTACTTGATTTATAAATGATATTGGTTGGTTGGTTTGATGATGCCTTATGTTTTTTCTTGGTAACTACTTTGGATATTATTCTGTTATCTGACTGGCCACCGTACCATTTAAGTTCAGTTTTCGTTTCGTGTACACTGTATTCCAGTGAATTATGGCTACAAGATAGCTGAAATTTGCATACAAAGCTGGACAATAAATTGTTGTGGACAAGTGGGTTTTTTTCCTTGGTATTATGTTTGTTCCTCGGTTATTGTTTTTTTAACCCAATAGCCAATTTTATAAGAGATCCACCCTGACCTCCTATGCAAAGTTAAATATGAGATAAAATGTAAAAATTTTAATTATGAAGTCAATAAGATTCAAATTTTTTCTCTTTACAGATAACCAAATAATAAGCGTACGTGCTCTTCGTATTTTTACACTCAACTCCATTTACGACAGCCAAGATCTGTGGCCCAAAAACATAGTTTCTCATAGGCTTATGAGTAAGACCTTTCTCCCAGTGCAGCTTTCAGATGCAGTATCATTGAACAAATGGAAAGAACCTCCGACTTTTGAAACCATGCAGCAGACATTGACGCGGATCAATTCCTGGGCCACAGAACATAGTAAGAAATAATTTATAGCTTTTTGCTATCATAATTAGTTGATTCTATATTTGGAATTAGGACAAATTTTTATTATCAAAATTCTGATGGTACGTTGATATCTCTTGTAAGAAAAGATTTCAACATTATTACTTATATTTGTAATAAAATTCTGGTAAATAAATGCTTGCGTATTCTTCCATACATCTGAAAATCATTAAATGGGGGGTGCAAAACCGCACCCTAGATCTGTATATCGAATTTATTAAGATAAGGAACTTTTCCTTTCATTTGGTTCTTTGCACTGAAATAGAATAGTGTCCATTATTAGTTATAGTCCAGCTGCTGTAATGTACAAGGTGCGTTCAAAAAGTTCGATGAATGGTCTCATAGTTGAACAACCACGCTGGTTAGGATGTTGTGCTCACGCAGACAAGTCAGAGACATGACAACAAGTACCTCTTAAGAGTCCAAATCATGACAGTAAGCCGAAGTGTGCGCTACGAGCAATTAATCAGTATGAGAAGGCGTGTCATTGTGAAATGGAGTAACGCGTCAACATCAAGTTTTCCTTCAAATTAGGCAAAACCGCGATGGAGCTACGTGAAATGTTAGTGAAAGTGTACGGTGTGGAAACAGTGAGTAAAATAGAAATAGTTACTAGGAAATAAAGAACAGATTTTATTTAAAATAGCATATCAAACGAAGGCATAATTTATTGAGCAGATGAAATCATACATACTTATTTATTTGAAATCGTACGGGGTTAGCAAGAAATAAGTTTCCCACTTGAGAAGGCTGTAGAATGCATTCTGTTGGCCAAAATGAGATAAAATTTGAACTACAAATAAAATGTGGCATGCATAATGCATGACAGATTCAAGAAAATACTTCTTTATTACAATAAAAAAAAAGATTATACTTGAAATCTCAAAAGGAGGAATGAAAAAGATTCAGATTAGATTAGAGTGAGAAAGTCTATAGCTTAAGAAGAATCAATGACGAGTTGCGGATTCATTGATTCTATACTCATGAATGAGACGAACCATATGACTTTATTGCAATAGCATACGTTATTATTTGTGACAAAGTGTCAATTGAATTTTATGTCTGTAAGGAAAGTTTGATTTCAGTATATTGTAAGTTAAAAGGCTTTATTATTTTGGGTCTGAAACAGAGCAATTCCACTTATCCATTGGTAAGAGTCAAATCATCTACAAGTTCTCAAATTTCAGGGTAGCTTAATTGAAACCCATCATTTTTTGATAGATAATCCAAATCAGAATCACTCTGTATGGATCATCAGTGTCCAAGGAATATCCTGATGGGAGAACTGAGATCGGACATTTGACTGGATCCTAAGGCAGCGACTTTGAAACTTATTCAATGTAAATATAAGTCGCACACCTCTGAATTTAAAATTTGAAACGTTGTAAATTGGTTGATAATTAGCAGTTAGTAGCATGATTTGTCAATTCACATCATGTCATCTGAACTCCAAAAAGTAGGATTTATGTTTAGGTGAATGTCATAACCAATCTCACAAAATACCGTAATTTTCGGTAATAATGCAGCAGCGACTGATAGGTAGCAGCAGCAAAACTTTAACAAAAATAGAAAATCTGATAGTTACACTGCAGCAACTGATTGGCTGCACCCCCCCCCCTCCACCACATACAATTGGTAATCTAAAATCAGTTTTCTTATATGCTTCAATAAAAGTACAGAGGTTGAGTCAAAAGTAGAGGCAGACTCGGGAGGGGGGGATAGAGTTTGACGAATTCTGGGCGAAGACCATTTACCACAAGGGTATATCGCAGTTTATTAAGAGAAAAGAGTGGGAAGAAACGTCAGTGCGAATTTGAATGCCATAGACATTGTGCCACCTGCTTCAGCCAGTGTAAAAATATGGCAGAAAAATTGCCGATACGTGGGCTCCTTCGTCACTATTGGAAAAAGGGGACCAGTGCGTGAGCAGCACCTGCCGAAATTTGCAGGGTGGAAGATCAGGGTGTGACCAATGAACGGACACGACGGTGGTTCTCCCACTTTTCGTCTGGAGACATGGGCCTGGAAGATGCGCCAAGGAGCGGAAGACTCAAAAAAGTGGATGACGCAGCCCTATGGCAACATGTGGAAGCCAACCCAGGCAGCACCACCCGTGGACTAGCGGCGGACATCAGGACATCACAACCGAGTGTGGTTCATCCTCTGCACGTCATGGGAAAGGTCAACAGGAGCTGCCGAGTTGTGCCCCACAAGCTGACGCCCGCTCAAGCACAGCAACGGGTGAAGATTTGTCGTCAACTGCTTGGAAAAAATCGAGGTTCTGCCACATCCAGCATACGGCTCCGACCTGGCACCTTCTGACTACCATCTCTTCCGGCCCATGGCGCACTTCCTGCGTGGACGGCGCTTCGCCAGTGTCAGTGAGGCTGAAGATACCATGCGTGACTTTTTCGCCCTGAAACATAGAAGTGGTTTCGCGAGGGCATCCGCCAACCGGCTGATTGTTGGATGAAGACCATCGAGCATGATGGACTCTACTTTGAAGATTAGCAAAGGATAGTTCCTGTCTGGTGCCCATTTAAAAGTTTGAACGGTGATCGGCCACTACTTTTGACTCAACCCCTGTAATGCAGATTTCAGTGGGAAAAATTTTTTAATTTCATATATTTAATATATTTCTGCATACATTTCCTCCAGCGCCGAATACATTTTTTGTCAAGTCCTAACTGCCTTGCTGCTGCACGATTACTCTTTGGCCAAAATTTTCATTTTTTCTAATAGAAATGCCGCGACATTGCTACCGAAAATTACGGTATATTTGTACAAGTGAAAAAAGCAGTGCTCGGCTGCATCATCATATGCTCTTTTTATCAACGGTGTAAACATTTTTTGATGATTATATTGTAACAAAACGAAACGTCCTTTTGCTATTCTTCCTACCCACCGTGATCATATAGTATCCAGAGCTGTAGTTTAAAATGGGTCCTCCCCTCCCTTAATTCGTCTTATTACTTCAATAGGAGTGTCAAAGATTATTTAAACAGAAGACAACTTAGAATTGCATTTAAACTAAAAAAAATTCTTTATTTAAAATAAAGTAAAATCGAATGGTATGAAATATTAAAATTAAATGGGTTAGTATAAGGGGTTACAATTCAACAAGTAGATTGAATGCTCTTCTGTTAGATTTAAAATTTAAAAGGTCAAAAGTTCCTAATTCACAGTTCTAAACAGTCTTAATTTAGAATTTCACCACTATGACTGTGTCTTAAATTCGCGAGGGCCCAGATCAAATAAAATTTATCTATCTTTTTCGAACATTGATTGTTAACGCTATTAGCTCTGATATTAGTGGATGATCAATTAGAGCTCACTGAGAGTGTTCCACAAGTTGATAACTCACGCTTATTGTCTTAGCTTGGCACTGTATTCTCTTAGTTGGCTTCATACTGCTACTGGGTATCGATGTACCTCCCCTGTTGACGTCCGCTCCGGCCTCCCAACGATAGCCTTGCTCGCCGTGGTTCCCGCCTTTGCGCCGACCGCTCGCTGCCTTCTCTGGGGTTCTCTTTTTCGCTCCGCCGTCTATTCCTGTGTCTGACAGCACAATAACAGATATCAGTATTCGTTGTGGTCAGTCCTTACTGCTGACATCGCTTTCCTTTCCCCCCTCCCTGTCAAGTGTGTATTCTAATTGTCATTTGCCTTTCTCCCCTGGCCTACCTAAACCGGATACAATTAATTTTCAGATAAAAATAAAAACCCACGTGTATCTTTTTACTAGCTTGATGGAGTAAAAATATTTTCAAATTTGAAACCATCATTAATAAACATCTGTTCTTGAAGAAAGAAGAAATTTCTAATTCAGAGCAATAAACACAGTTTTGTTGTCATTATTAAGCAGAACTTCATTTTTAGTCACTGTACAGGGTGTTTCTAAATTATCTCCCGTTTATTACTCAAAAACTATTACAGATTTTAACGTGATTTTTTTTTATTCACAACGAAAAACTCAAAAAGTTTCTTAGCATGCCTTAATAAATTTTAATGTGCCCCCCCCCCCCATTTATGACGTGAAGGACGCCAAAGCGAAACTCGATTTCCTCCCATGTTCGGGCTAGCATTTCGGGAGTGATTTCAACGATTGTTTCAATTATTATATTCTTGAGAGTTTCAATGTCGTCAACGTTGGTCTTTTACACTCTGTCTTTCACATATCCTCAGAAGAAAAAACCCAGATGGTTCGCATCGGGTGAGCGAGGGGGCCAAGGGATTGGCCCATCCCTTCCAATCCATCGTCCTGGAAAGTTCGTATCAAGGCACTGTCTAACTTGCAGGCCCCAGTGCGGAGGTGTTCCATCTTCTTGGTAGACTAAGTTGGGCTGCAGTTCTTCCACCTGTGGAATCAGGTAGTTCTCCAGCATTTTGAGATAGGTTGCAGCGGTAATGGTGTCTTCACCAAAAAAGAAAGGTCTGATTATTCGATCATGCATTAAACCGCACCAAACATTAACAACGCGCCAACAATGGTACCATGCGCCAACCACGTGTTTCATTATCACCACACACGAGGCTAAGAAAGGTTTTGAGTTTTTCTTTGTTATTAAAAAAATTCGTGTTAAAATCTGTAATAGTTTTTGAGTAATAAACATGTATAATACGGGAGAAAATTTAGAAATACCCTGTATATAACTACAAGCATTAATTTTTTTTTAATGGAAAAACACTATGTATAAGAGCAATTAAGAATGTGAGTAAATTCATCTTTATTAATAATAATTTTAATTTTTCTTGTAGAAGTGAAGATTTTGTCTGCAGAAACGATAACAGTTGAAATGTTCACTGGTAGTGAAGGATGTGAAGGACCTCAAACAACTGTTTTATCTGAAACGAATAAAAGTGACACCTTCCACATATGGATCATGAGACTTTTTGTTGATGGTGTATATCCTGATCCACCTCTAAATATGTGTCCTCAAGCTTTTGTGCATTGGCACCAGGTTCCATTAGGCAAGAAAACTGGATCAGCTTCAAACCTGCAGAATCCTGAGTCTTGTGTTATTTCTTAAATCTTTACGAACCTCTAATTGCATTAGATTTGTTGATTCATCAGAGTGAACATCCTCTGATTCTATATAAATGTATTTAAAAAAATATTGTTTTTAATTTTTGTTTTTTCTTTATAAGAAAAATGCTATTTGTAAATATATAAAGCTAAAAAGCAACACAAAAGCTAAAAGAATAATAATGTCTGTCAATAGTGTTTTATTTTCATCTTTAGTTTTAATATTTAAAAAAAAAATACAGAAAATGTTAGGAGTCTGTGGTAACAATTACCATATTTAAATGTTGCGCACACATTCATTTCATGTGAGCTATCACGTGGAGTATTGTTAGGGCAGGTATTAAAATTGTTAGTATTCGAACAGCGAGCTAAAAACATTGAGTTATGCCACCAAAAACTGACAGGTATTGGAAAGGCTGCTTAACAGCCCTTTGTGACATCAAATTCAGCGATTCCGAAATTATGAAAGCAAGGTTTCATAGTCTCCAAGAAAAGGATATCAAGTGTACTAAATAACATTGGCAAAACCAGGAGTGGTGCCATTCCTGAGAGTAAAAAGGAGGCCAATCTGAGACCAATCACTAGCCATACTCCTGACATCCACAAAGTTCAGGCTCTCATAACTGGATGTAACCCACCAATAGAATGGGCCATTGCACAGGTGGTAGGGGCAACTGAAGAAGCGACACAAGAGCCATGTTCAAGAGGACTGACCAACTGCCGTAAACTGTATGAATGATAATATTTGGCGGATGAAAAGTGGAAATATGTGGTCATACTAGATGAGAAGATTTAAGCGACTGCAACAACAGCCGAGCCATTTTTTTACTGCCCAAGGGGTTCTAAGGACTTCAGAAATGATATGAATTTTCAAAAGGTTTCATGATCTTGACTGGATACAACTACAATGGCAAGTTAACTGTATATATACGAATGTTCTAACCCACATATTTACCCGTAACATCCCTAGTTGTAGGTACAGATGTAAATAAGTATGGCTACACCAAGACAAGGTATCCAGTCACACTGCTGCGTCAATTTGCCTGTTTCTGGAACACAAGTGGTGGTGAAAGGGGTTTCCCCCTTTTCTGGCCCTCTGTAACTTGCTATCATAGATTCCTACCTCCATTCTCTAACAATAATTAATTCATTTAGTATTTTAAGGGAAACTAGTCTTTATGGATTTAATATAATTGATGCCATTCAGCAATAGGGGCTATTTATGAATGCTTGAAGGGGGGGGGGGGGGTTGGGCAGCATTACACCCCATTACAGTGGGAATGAGGGGAATTCATTTGGTTAAATCTACGGGACTGTTAAAATTAATGAAACCACGAACAAGAGATTGTGTTGGCAAAAGAGTTTATCTAGTTCTATAGTTCTTGGCAAAAAATTACTTTGTTTTTTAAATTTTAATTATAGAGGTATTGTTAACATGACTCATAAAATCTTTGCATTAATTTCATTATAAATATAATTTAGGACATCTGGACTCATTTGTCCTAAAAGGATATGCAACCACTGACCATGGAAGTTTAACAAACATTTTAAAAAATAATGCAAACACAACACACACCTTTGGGGTTTTTTTTTCCACATTGAACACTTCAGATACTGTGAAACTTGTTAAAACAACTCTTTTTAATAATTGCATCGTCATCTATTTTGCTGAAATTGAAATACATATAACTAGAAAGGGTCTTAGATTAGCAAAATGGTAGTGTTTAATAAGTGAACCTATGCGTTTCGAAGTACAATTTCATGCAGAGTAGTTTTTCCTTACCCTGAGGATGAAATTGTACTTCAAAATGCATAGGTTCACTTACAGTATTAAACGTTATCTTTTCTAGTTATTTCAACTTTTTTTTTATCATTTAGACACAAAAATACATTGCAGCAATTGCAGATGAACGATAGCTTCGATCTATTCCCTGCATGATGTAGAGTCCACACCGTCCTTGATTACCGCTTATAACACCTACCTCTTGCTGAAGGTTTCTATTATTTGGTACTTTGGAATGCCTGTTTCTATACAAACCAGTGCTCTGAAGACTTTGAGTTTTAATATTTTCCCATAAGTTATTAGAAAGCTATCTTTTAATCTTATATGCAAATTATTACATCAGTTTTATAATTGACACTCTTACTCATAAAATACGACGTTTCTTCAACTGTTCAAAATTTAATTTGTTTCTTTAATTTTACTGCAATTGCTAATAAAATAAACCCTTTGAAAATTTTAAGGTTTTGGAAATTTGACAAACCCAGTACAAAAGAACAAAAATACATTACAAACAACAAACTAAAATTATAAAACCAATCTTACTTATCCATATGAGTGTTAAAATGTTTACACTCATATCTACACAAGTAACCCTGCTACAATTATAGACCATTTGATCTGATCATTTTTTGGGTCATTCCAATTATCAATGGGGTATCCAGACATGCATTACAAGGGGGAGGAGGGGATTTTAAAATGAGCCAATTTTGTGTTGCGTTGATTTATGGATAGGCAATTTTAGTCACTGCATTTATTGCTATCTTTTTTCAACTTGGTAAATGTGCTCAGGCCAATTCTGTGACTTGCTTGTCAACCATAACTCTGGTTAACTCCTCATATTTTCTTGCAACCATATCCTTCAGACAACTTCTCATTCTTTTCCAGTAACATAATTACAAACATGCTTGCGTGATTTTTTTTTAAAGTCCAAGATTTGCATTACGTATATTACACTATATGGATAAAGTATCCGAACACCCCTATTGTAGAATTGGAAACTCCTGAGGCACATATTAATAGGATGTCGCTCCACTTTTTGCATCAATCACAAGCCTGCCTGGGAAGACTTTCCACTAGGTTGTGATAGATGGTTGCAGGAATTGCCTTCCAGGCATCCATGAGAAGGAAAAAATGGACTGAGTCCGGCTGGAAAATGGACTATTTGACTGGGCAGGTAATCTGCACTCTAACTTGTCTCAGAGATCTTCATTATTTTAGATTGAAACTCTGTTTGGAAAATCCAAGTCATCAAACCATGGCTGCACAAGCTTTGATATGTGAACAAGTTGTTGTCCTGTTGAAATCGAAACAAGTCTTCCCCGAATTGATGCCAGAGTTGGGAGTGCAGTGTTCATTTTTCCAGTCACAACAACTGAGAGACCCAGGCCAAACCATGAACAACACCCTTTCACCATAATGCCTCTGCCACCAAATTTGACAGTTGGCACAATGCAGTTGGAAATGAAAACGTTCGCATCCAGATAAGTTTATTGGATTGCTACATAGTGAAACAAGATTCATCACTCCAAAACATGTTTTCACTATTCCACAGTCTAATGGTGGTGGACTGCGTATCATAGCAACCATCGCTTGGCGTTGATGTCAGTGATGTTTTGGTTGTGAACAGCCATACGTCTGTGAGTTTCCATGTTTCTTAGCTCACGATGTTTCTTAGCTTTGGACCCTCTTCTGGAGTACGATAACATCCGCCCGCACACGAGTCACCACACACCAGAGGCGTTGCAGTGCCTACAGTTTAAAGATGAAAAATTGCAGTTCAAAAATGAAAGACTTTGCACATTGCGACTTTCACCACTTCCCAAAGAAGAAAGAGTCCCTTAAGAGACATGAGTTAGTTCTGACGGCAAGGTAAACGCTGCCATTCAATCCTGGTGTCGACAACAACTCCGGAATTCCTCTCCGATGGGTTCACCCAACTAGTCACGCGTTGGCGCAATGCTTGGAAAGGAATGGGGACTATGTCGAAAAGTGAATAGTGCATTACATAGAGGACAAATGTGAGTATAAAATACAAAAAGAATTTTGAAAATCGGTTAACAAATAAAGTTACAGCCATGGAGACCTTATTTATCAATCGCCCCTCGTAAATGAAAGGTAAACTCTCCAAGTTTCATTTGGCAATGCTGAAATATCCGCCAGTTTGGAAACACTCACTAGAGGAGCATTTCAAACACTTACCTCGACATGTTATCACAGTGGTTGTTGGGGCCAATGATGTACCACTGATGCTGTGATCCCCCAGATCACCTGACCTAATGGCCTGTGATTTCTTTCTGAGGGGCTACGTGAAGGACACCACCTTGGTACCCCATTACCGCATTACTTACAGGAGATTTAAAGCGGCAAATTTACCAAGCGATTGACGCAATTGGTGAAGGGGTGCTGGCACAAGTGTGGGAAGAATTTGAATATCGTTTAGATGTTTGCCGTGTCACAAACGGTTCCCATATCAAGAGAAACTTGGAGAACATCTTTCATGTGATATCTGTATTTTGTAAATATACCGATTATACTAGTCACAGCTACGTTTTCTTTTGCATCATTCATTTTAAATAGCCCTGTATTCTCAAGGTCTGTAATTTCATTAGGACATAACATTATTTCATCTAATTAATATTTAATATTTACATAAAAATCCCTCAATGACATCACCCATTCCAAAAAGGTCACATAAGTACAAATAAGTATGAATCCTTTGTCTGAGGAAATGGGGGGTGGGGAAGAGTCATGGTTGGAAGGTTCTTAACTCAACGAAGTGTCATCAGTCTCTTGAATTTCCCTTTAAATCTAAAATAGTGCAACTGAGAAGTCAATGGCATCAGCCGCAATCTGATTGGTCACTGAAAAGTCAACACCTTCAGCAGTGTATTTGAGGCTGTGAATATAGCAGCCAAAAATGCATGATTTTATGAGTTATCCCCACTACTACAAAAAGTAAGAATAGCTTATTGAAATTGATGTATTTTGTTGTAAATTGTTAAGAATAAATAATAATAATAATAATAATAAATAAATAAATAAATAAATAAATAAATAAATAAATACAGGGTGTGCGTGCATAAGTAAAGGACAGTAATGCAAAGCTGCCTACAAGATCAGAAGTGTGTGAAATTTTGTGAAGGACGTAATGAAGGGGGAAAGGGGTTTGTTTCAGGAAAAAACAATACATGTAGAAAAGAGTTTTACCTTGAATATCTGTAGAAAAAATGTAAATTTATGCGCCATCACGCACCAGCTATTACCTACTGTATAAAACCGAAGAACATTCGCTGAGATCCGGTGTTCAATGTGTATGCCGCTCGCAATGACGTTAAGTATACAAGATCGCGCATTGTTAGTGAAATTGTTTTACCAAAACAGTAATTCCGCAGTAGCTGCTCTACGGAAATTTCGGACTTTGAAGGAAATGTGAAAAGGTCCATGAATGTGAAAAACCTTCGGAAAATGTTAACGAAATTTGAAGAAACAAGATCATTGTCAGTTCGTCCTGGCAGATGCATTAGAGAAGGTTTCAC
This sequence comes from Rhysida immarginata, assembly GCA_023313115.1. NCBI lineage: Eukaryota > Metazoa > Arthropoda > Chilopoda > Scolopendromorpha > Scolopendridae > Rhysida > Rhysida immarginata. The sequence goes on from JAHWFO010065355.1 coordinate 1,537,550, forward strand.
TTCAGGTGAAAGAGGACAGAGCTGCAAATTCCCATAGCAGCACCAGTGTCAAGCATGTAAGCATTGGATAGGCTACGTTCAACTGTCCATAAGATCATGCGAAATATCCTCCAATATTATCCGTACAAACTTTCACTTCTGCAGCAGGTGCTTCCACATGATTGTGACGATCGACTCCAGTTCTCACTTCAGTTTCTTGCTCGTGTTTTGAAATCGATGCAGAATGGCTGTGGAATATCCTCTGGACACACGAAGCGCATTTTCACTTGGACGGCGCAGTGAATACACACAACTGCTGCATTTAAGAACCAGAAAATCCACATACTTTCTTAAAGGTTCCACTGCATTCCCCAAAAGTGATAGTTTGATGTAGGTTTACGGCATCACTTATTCTCGGCCCGTACTTCAAGAAGTTCTAGAGGTTCAGTGACATGCTCGATCACCAGGCAGTTATATGCTTCAATGTTAGAAAACAAAATTGTTCCGGTTCTGTCAGTATCTTGCACACACAATCTTTATGCAAGACGGAGCTCCTCCACACATTGCACCGTGTGTTAAGGATGTTCCTAGATAACATTTCAATGAAGAACATGGCATCAGCTGTCATTTCCGTCATGTGTGGCCTGCCCGATTCTCAGACCTCACTCCATGCGACTTTTGGCTTTGGGGACATTTGACACTCTGTAAGTCATGATAATCCAAGAACTTTAAGATGTTAAAGATAGCATTTCACACCACGTGCGCAATATCTCACCACATACGCTTCACCCAGCTGTGAAACATGCAATCTTGCGATTTCAGATGCTATCTGAAAATGATAGCCAACATGTGGAAAATGAAAGTTACAGTTTTATTATCGCTGTTCTTGAATTTTTATATACCAGGTGTCCGTAATTAAAGGACCCTAACGCAAAGCTGCCTACAGCGAAACTAGTCATCAGAAAAGTGTGAAATTTTGTGGAGGACGTAATGAAGGGATGGGAACTTCGCCACCAGAGGGAATTAATTACACATATAGCCACACGTGTACAATAGTTTAACAAGTTCAACATGACTGGAGGGATGGCAGTCCTGCAGCATTATGGACGAGCCGTCACTGAATAAAATGCAACAAATCAAGAAGCTGGCACCTTAGAAAATAATGAACACAGGCAATTTCATGTCCAGCAAAATGTAAATCAGTAGTATGATTCAAGTATTAAGCAAGGTTAAAAGTAAAAATGAATGGAGGAACTTTTGCTATCTCGAGCACAGAAAAATTGCCAACACACTCCTTATCTGGCAGGAAATTTTCACATTTAAACCCCTAGCAAATACCTCAATTTTTGGAATATAATATGCAGGAAAAATAAAATAAAAGTTTAAAAAATCATTACTACATATTATAAAATATAAATATTATTTACTATTCCTATAATAAAAGCAATGAAAATGCAATTTCTAAAAATAAATTTTGGGGAAGGGGGTTCAAACTTGGGAAGGAGGGGATGCGCATTTATATTTATTTATATTCTGAAAATTACAGTACAAGTTTCCAAGTGAATTCTCAAACAATTGGCTATAAAAATTTAATATTCCTTTTAACAAAAGAAAGAAGGAAAGAAAGAAAACAAATGAATAAAAGAAATTGGTCATAAAACAAGACTCCAGCTAGAAATAAGATTAAAAAAATGAAAAAGAAAAAAACCCATAGGGGCTGTAAATTTAAATTTAACAAAAGATATGAGAACAAATGGGGAAATGGAACAATTCTAGCATTCAATTCCTGGGAGAAAAAAATCCTACTTCATTTCAATTGTTTCTGTGCAAACAGAATCTTTTTATCTGCATTCGTTAGTGAATTATTGAATCTTAAAGTTTTTCCTGACTTTTAGATCATTTTAAACTATAATACAGTGTATTAAAAGTTAAAAAGATGAATCGTACATCCCTGTAAAATATGTTGTGAAAAAAAAAAAAAAAGAGGTACAGTTTTGGTTAAATTATTGATATTAAAAATTCATCTTTTTAACTGTTAGTCCTATTGTACATTTTAAGATATTACAATTTATTATATTTATTCTGCAACTTTTATTCACATCTTGAAGGAATTGTGCAAATAGAATGAAATTTATGCCACATATTACATATACTAATAATGACATACCTAAATGATTAAAGTTTCAAACCAATTCAACAAATACAAAATAAATAATAATAATAATAATAATAATAATAATAATAATAATAATAATAATACGACACCCTACAATGATACCTTACAGTTTACATGGGAACAGATCCCACACAAAGACCAGGTATACCTAAAATAAACATAAACAGCAAAACAGGGGAAATTTTATCTTACATGAACACATATATCTTACCACAGTACATTGAAGAAAATCTATCTTTAGAATACATACACCTACTTATTTACACTGGGGCTCTTACAGTTACATCCACACTGGGTAGAAACCAATCCATAAAAACACAAAAAAATTATACACCCAACAGAAACCTAAATGGCAAAAGCAGATTGAGTCTGAGATTGACGAAATCCGCAAGCAGTTAGGTAGACTTACACAGTACACTAAAAACAACACTTCATCAAAGCAGAACAAACGCCTCAGACAATTATTTAAGAAGATTAAAACACACACCAGACATGAGCAGCACAATCAACACATTACAGAATATATGGACACATTAAAACAAAAGTTAGCTGCAAAAACACAACGCCTGAAGAGATACAAAACATGCACTCAGTACAAACAGCAGAACAAGTTATTCGCAAACAATGAGAAGACATTCTATAAGCAGTTAAACAAAGATTACACACAGACACAAAACACTGGTCTGCCAACAAACAGCACTCCAACATTACTGGTCGTCTCTTTGGTCTGTCTCAGTTGAACATAATAGGGAAGCTAGCTGGATCAGGGAAGAGGAGCAATTAGCATCCACCCTATCAAACATGCCTTATACTGATATAACAGCAAATGAACTCTCACAAGTCATTAAACGTACTCACAATTGGAAGGCTCCAGGTGTAGATAGGATTCAGAACTTCTGGTATAAGCGCTTCACCTGTTTGCATCTGGCCCTTGCAAAACAGATCTCCAACACTTTGCAAACACCACAGACATTGCCACATTTCCTCACACAAGGAATAACATACATGGTACCAAAGTCACATAATACTACAGATCCCACACAATATAGATCTATCACATGCCTGCCTACACTTTACAAAATAATAACTGCCTGTATCGCAAACAAAATTTATACACACATAGACACAAACAACATTCTCACTGAGCAACAAAAGGGATGCCGTAGAAACCACATGGGTTGTAAGGAGCAACTCCTGATAGACAGTGTGGTCCTACAGCAAACTCACAATAAACATCGACACCTCCATGCAGCCTACATTGATTACAAAAAGGCCTTTGATAGTGTCCCACACTCATGGCTTTTATATACACTACGATTATATAAAATAAACCCTACACTTATCACATTTTTAGAAAGTACAATGCTGCATTGGAGAACTACACTACACCTCACACTCAACAGTGAAACCATCACGACTGACAAAATACAGATAAACCGGGGCATCTTCCAGGGTGACTCACTGAGCCCACTCTGGTTTTGTCTTGCACTAAATGCACTTTCCAACAGACTGAACAGCACAACTTACGGCTACACAATTAAACGTGATAAAAGCTACCACTACAAGCTTTCACACTTACTCTACATAGACGACATGAAAATCTACGCCTCCACACAAACACAATTGCACCAATTACTTGACATTACACAAACCTTTTCAAAAGACATACACATGCAATTTGGGTTGGACAAATGCAAAACCATTCACATTGAAAATGGAGTACTCAGGGAAGGGGGCTTCACATTAGATGAACCAGATCACATTGCTGCTATGGAAAATGACGAATTTTACAAATATCTAGGATTTAAGCAAGCCAAGCTTCTGGAGCACAAACACATAAAGAATACACTCACTAAACAATATCTTCATAGGCTAGAGACAATACTTAAAACGCATTTAAATTCCAGAAATTTAATCAAGGCCATCAATGCTTATGCCACGCCAATACTCTCCTACTCCTTTGGAGTCATACAGTGGACACACACAGATCTTGAGGGACTTGAAAGGAAACAATGTAAACTGGTTACAAAGCACAGAAAGCACCATCCACTCGCAGCTATTGAAAGACTCACCCTGCCTCGTTCAGAGGGAAGCAGAGGTCTTATTGACATAACAGATCTACACCAGAAACAGACTCAGTCACTCAGAGAATTCTTTCACTCTAAACAACACACATCACCATTACACAAAGCAGTCTGCATGGTTGATACAAAATACACACCTCTGAATCTGAACAGCATGCAGAACACCCATACCATTCCTACAACATGCACTAAACTTCAATCATGGCTCGGAAAGCAACTCCACGGTAGACATCCTTCTGACCTCAACCAGCCACACGTCTACAAAAAAGCGTCAAACTTTTGGTCGAGTGAAGGGAGTCTCTTTGGGGAAACTGAAGGAACCATGATTGCCATACAAGACCAGGTTATTAACACTAAAAGCTACAGAAAACATATTATCAAAGAATCGACTGACGGGTCTTGCAGGAAATGCCATATCGCAGAGGAAACCATCCAACACGTCATATCCAGTTGCAAAATACTCACACAGACAGATTATTTACACAGACATAACCAGGTAGCCAACATCAACATCTAGCTAAGATACACATTCACGCTCCTTACTATAAATATATCCCCGACACTGTCTTAGAGAACACCACACATAAACAATATTTTGACAGAGCTATAATCACTGACAAAACTATCCCTCATAACAGACCAGACATTACACTAGTAGATAAGCAAAACAAAGTGACTTACATAATTGATATCTCCATCCCCAATACACACAATTTACAAAAGACATACACTGACAAAATCACTAAATCTTGCACATGAAATAAAACGCCTTTGGGGAGTTAACAGAGTACACATTGTTCCTATCGTTGTTTCTGCCACTGGGGTTATTCCACATTCGCTACACAAAAGCCTGTCAACACTAAATTTAAACCCACACTTATACAAAATTTTACAGAAAGCCACAATTCTAAACACTTGTCACATAGTACACTATATGATCACAAATATCCGGACACATGCACGTTTGCGCTCTAGCCACGATTTCATGGAAATCAATAGGGCGTTGCACATCCCTTTGCCCGAATCACAGCTTCCACCCTTCGGGGAAGACTTTCCACCAAATGTTGGTAGGTACTTTCCGGAATGTTCCTCCATTCCTTCCGAAGAGCGAGAATCAGTTCAGGCACAGAAGTTGGCCGATGTGATCTGGCCCGCAAGCGTCTTTCCAATTCATTCCACAGACTCTCTATAAGATTGAGGTCGGGACTTTGTGCCGGCCAACCCATTTCTTCAACCCCTGAGTCTGCAAACCACTGCTGTACATGCCTCGCTTTGTGGCACGGAGCATTGTCGTGTTGGTAGAGAAATGGCCCGTTTCTGAAAAATTGCCACAACGTTGGAAGTGCACAGTTGTCCAAAACATTCAGATAACGGTCGGAGTTCATGATTCCTTGCACAGAAACGAGCTGGCCCAGTCCGTACCATGAAAATGAGCCCCACACCATGACTCCTTCTCCTCCGAACTTGACTGTGGGCTCTGTGCACTCAGGTAAGAAGCGTTTTCCAGGTATGCGCCAAACCCAAACTCGTCCATCGGATTGCCAGAGTGTGTAGTGAGATTCGTCTGTCCACATTACACGTTTCCATTGGTCCATTGTCCAGTTTCTGTGGGCTTTGCACCACTCCAGACGTCGCTTGGCGTTGACCCTGCTGATGTGGGGCTTGTGGGCAGCAGCACGGCCATGGAATCCCATCGTGTGCAGTTCCCGACGAATTGTCATGGTACTGGCATCATTTGCAGAGGCGTTTCGAAACTCTGTGGCAATTTTTTCCGCCGAGGACTTCCGGTTGCTGCGGGTGACACGACGAAGCACTCGACGGTCTCTGTCCGTTAGTTTCTTGGGTCTACCGGTTCGTTGTTGAACTGTTGTTGATCCCCGGGTCTTCCATTTCATAATGACATCGCCTACTGTTGACTTGGGTATCTGAAGAAGGCTGGAAATGTCACGCACGGACTTGCCGCATAGGTGACATCCAACGATGGTTCCACGTTGGAACTTACTGAGCTCTGCCGAACGACCCATTCTTGCCAATGTCCAAGCAGAGTTGTCTGAAGGTGTGGGAAGCTATTTAAATGATGTGCAAGTCATTATCATGTGACATTGGGCCAATCGATGATCTGTGAGGGGTGTCTGGATATTTTTGATCATATAGTGTAAGGAAATTCCTACACCCAAACATCAATACTCCCACGAGTGCATAACTTTCCCTCCCTCGCATTTGAGTCCGCCTCTGGGATTGGCTTCCGGACTTGATCCGAGTTTGGCTTCCCCAAACAATGATAATAATAATAATAATAATAATAATAATAATAATAATAATAATAAATCAGTATCTTGTTAGTTCAGCATGCTGTAATGTCAGCTGACATACAAGGGATATCAGAAAGTAATATCAGAAAGTTTACAGTGTTGACTGTCTGGACTATTCCAATGTGTGTGCAAATTGTGTAAAATGTTTCGGGACGGAAGAGTCAGCCTTGCCGATAAACAGCATTCTGGATGGCCTGCATCAGCAGCAACACCAGTCGTTATCAAGGACATTAACAACACAATCGGAAAAAACCGTCACATTTCCTTGAAAGAAGTGAGTGAAATGTTTTACATATCCTATGGATCTGCATGGGATATGGTGCACGAGAAGCTTGGATACCACAAAGTCTGTTCGCCTTGGATTTCAAAAAGTCTGATATCAGAACAGACCAGCAACAGAATGGCGCACAGTCTGCAACATCTGCAGCGGTACAACCAGGAGGAAAATGCATTTCTGAATGGCATTGTCACAGGATATAAGTCCTGGGTCTTCAACTTAACACCTGACCCTAAAACTGCAAGCAGTGTGTGGAAACATCCACATTCTCCAGTTCGCAAAAAATTCAAAGTTTCTCCTTCAGCTCGGAAGATTCTGCTTACAGTATTTTGAGATATGCAAGGCATCCTATTCACAGAGTTCCTGCCTCGTGGGTCAACCATCAACGCAACTACCTATTGTGAAACGCTGAATACCTGCAGCATGCTATTCAAGATAAGCGACCAGAAAGAGAAAACGATCTTCAACTTCTTCATGACAATGCATGCCTGCATATGGCTAATGTCGTCAAAGCAAAACTGGTCTGTTTTGGTTGAGAGGTTCAGAACCACCACTAGCGTAGCTAGCTTTTTAGCTCCCGTATTCAACTTTTCATTTTCAGCTTTTAGGCGCCCCTTCAATTTAGCTTTTTAGCGTTCCTAATTTGTTGCTCCCATGTACTTTGCACACCTTGGCTGCCCTTAGCTACGCCTGTGTGAACCACCCAGCCTAAAGCTCAGACTTACCATCCTGGACTAATATCTCTTTAGGTGCCTATGTGGTCGACTATATGTATGACTTTACCTGGTATGTTTTGTAATTTCCTTTGAAAAAAATAAATGTCGTTACTTTCTGATATCTCCTCGTACTTGAGACATTGAATCAAAGAGGCTTTGGATGTGTTCCTGATGAAATGCCTGCCAGAAGGAACTTGATGAACTAGTTTCTGAATTCAGTATGCATCGTACTCCTTCAGGATGTGTTTTTGGACTAACATTTATGGGAGATTTTTTCATGCTTATGACAAGCCCAATCCATTCTAGGATCCGACCAACTATTTCAGGAACATCATGCATAATGCTATCGACTGGAAAAAGAAAAATAAATATGCCAATACCACTGTGCATTGTTAGCTTGATATAAAAACAGTAAATTCCCTATTAACCAATCTATATAAGACCAGACATTTTCCGTTTCACGTAAGGAGGGCAGATCATCGCCAAGTGCCCTTCCCCAACCCCAGCGATTATCTGGGTGCCTATTTCACTAGAGAATTTTGTGCTTTCCCAGTTATGAATAGCGACTGCTACAAGATGACAGTAGCAGAAGTTATGAGTAACAACAGCTTTACATGCCCTCCGAAATCCGGGGGTGGGACATATTTTTGACTTTAGCGCATAATTTTCCATATTTTGAGTGCTGGTGCATATTTTTTGCATATTTGGGTATTTTTGCTTATCAACACACATTCAAAATTTTCATCTAGTGCATAAATCGAGAGAAGTGCTTTCAGATCCATGGGAAACTTTAGATGAAATTTCAGAGGCTCTGCTAGGAGTGACATCTAATTTGGGTCTACTCACTCCCAAAGTGGTAGGTGTCCTCAAAAATTTACCGGTCACCTGAATTGTTGTAGAGTGATCTTTCTCCAAATTAAAAAATTTACTAGCGGACAATAGGCTAAATTTCTTTGTAGAACGTTTTGGAAAAAATGTTGAATGTTCAGGTCAATAAATTTTTATTTTTATTATGGTTTAATTTTTTTTTGTATTTATCATCCATTTTGATAATTCCATTTTGATAATTGTCATACTTTAAGCAATGCATGAAAAAATTGTTGATATTTTTTAATGCATATTTTGGCTTTTTAATTGCATACTTTGGCCTTTTTCAGTTCATATTTTTGCACTTTTTAATGCATATAAATCCAAACCCTAGTTTAAATCTACCCCCCCGTATATAAAAAAGTACCTCCACTACACTGTATCGTGCATATAAATAATTCATAAACATTACTGTATGTATACTACTACTTACAGTTGGTCAATAAAAATAAATGCTTATGACCACAGAAAAAGAAAATACTAATGAAAATATGATTTGTTAAGAGGGAATCTACTGAATTTGCAACAAGTAAATTCATAAATTTGTATACTGTTTTTGCTTCTGCAAATAAATTGCACCCTAACCATCGTGAGTTTAATAAGAGTTTATTTCGAATTTTTCATATCCCTTATTTAAATGTATGACCACTCCTCTTTCATGTTCTTAATGTCCATGTCTGTTTCAATTTGTTAATAACTGCTAATCCTAACAATGAAATCGATAATGAATATTTCAGTACTTTAAATTTTCTAATGTAAAAAAAAAAATTAAATTTATTTTTATTGATCATCATTACCATCAGGGCTGAGGAAAGGTGGATGCAGTCGGTACATTGTCTGGAGTCCAAGGAGCTAAAAGCAGCTCAAAGGGGGCCCATGAAAGAGAAAATTATTAAAGGCTGGACCAAGGCCCTGTTATGCTTTTGGAGCCATGATGATGATGACTTCCACAATAGCAACATTACGTTGCTACAATAATTACTAAGCAACAACAGTGTTTATATTTGTTTGCATTCAAACAAAAAAATTTTTACAGTAATTACCATAATTTTCGGAATGTAATACACAGAAAAAATAAAAGTTAATAAAAGCCATTGCTATGTATTTTAAAATGTAAATATTATTTAATATTCCTGAGATAAATGCAATGAAAATATAACTTTTTTTTTTTTTTTATTTGGGTGGAGGGGGGGAGCAAATTATATCCTGAAAATTACGGTTACTGCATAGGGGCCAAACTTTAACAAAAACAAATGGGGGAAAAATTTTGACTGATTCCAAAATTCCCATCCTAAACATGAGCAAATATCCAACAAAAGAAGGATTGGACATTTGCAATTTCAATTGTTAGATATTGTTAATACTGATTTGCAACAATCTCTAACAATTGAAATTGGAAGTTTAACTGGACACACCCAGTTCATCTTTTGTTGACAGATTAAGGAAATATCATAAAACTATTTAATTTATTGTTTATATCCTAAAGAAATTTAAATTCTTTTCCAAGTGTGATTGCTGATTAATTAATTCAACAATAATTCAATCTTAGCAAGAAAACTTTACCAAAAGAAAAAAAAAATCAATAAATTTTGAATAAATTGACAAAAAGAGATGATCCAAAAAAGATGTTAAAAAACTGAACTTCTTTTAAGGGTTACCGATTTTCGAGAAAATACTCCATAGGTTATACACTTTTTTTACATTAGCAGGAGCGGTCTGTGACAACTACAAGGGAATATGCTAACATTATGTATATTGGATACCACGCGGGGAATACAAGAGATGCAGGGTTTCCAAAATGTTTTTACATAAAATTCGCGGGTGTGAGCTATATTCGCAAAAATATGATATGCACTTTTACTGTGGGGTTTAGGTTTGGGGGTTTTGTCCTCCTTGGCACTTTCAAAGGCAAGTCTACAGTAAAATTGGACTATACTTATTTGATTAGTGTAATTCCTTATTTTAGAACACCCGCCGAAGAAATAAGGAGTTACACCTACAAGGGAATCCCTCGAACATATATGTCACAGATTTCCACTAAATTGAAATATGTTACTCAATTGAAGCTACAATAGATGCTTGCAAAATAAGAGAGTGCGGATTTTTGTTTCTTTCAAAATAAACCACGAAAACGAAAAAATTTGAGCACACATAGACATACAAGGACTCCATTGTTAAAGCAGTGAATTAATGCGCTTAACGGAACTTCTTTCTTCCACTACTCACAGCAATAAGCACGAATCCAATTCAGATGAAATAGACAGCAGCAGATGGCAATTGAATGGCTTCTCAAATTTCTAAACAAACTTAGTTTTTAAAATAGATTATTATGATTAGCTAATTGCCTTCCAGTAAAAAATTTCTAGAGTAATTAATAACCATTTTTGTAATTTATTATTTCATTTTATCAAATAATTCGGTAATCAAACATGGGGCTGGCTTCATGTGCAACGTCGAGTAATACGTTGCGTTGGTGAGGGGGTATGTATCGCGGTGCTTTATAATTTTAAATAAAAATAGTATTCATGGATGCCTACTTCATCTTATAAATTATTTCGAGACGAATAATTGTACAGCAAAATTAAGGTTTTATGCTTAATAACAGTGCTCTAACTGCAATTCTTTGTCGATCGCCGCTAACAAGTTTGCTTCCCCTCTTTCCGCCATGTTTTTTGAACTCTGCGCACTTCGAGGCACTTCACTGCCACGCAACGCTATCGCTTCCACGGTGTGCTTGCGTGCAAAAAAAAAAGGCTATCTGGGGTTTCCTTGTTAGTCATTAAAATGAAATGACCATAATTATTTAAACACTAATAAAATTATAAAAGTTTCATTAAACATATAAAAATAAAATAAAACGTTAATAAAATTAATGTTTAAATTACTAATTAAGACACAATAGGATGCTAAAACGAAATAGTTCAAGGTTTTTTATGCTCTAGGAGCACTCAGTGCATGGGCTCAGCTGTATGTGGTGGGCTCCATCTTCCATCTTGTTGCACTTAGAATGATGCTGGTCCGTAACAGTGCTTTTAAGAACAGTCGTGTGACTTCCTCGAAGAAAAATGGACCAATTATGAATTCTGCAGTCAAGACACACAAGGCTATAACTTTTGGCTGATGTAGGGTTGTTCAAGAAATACACGAGTTTTCCGTGCTCCACACGAGGCAATTGTGTGTCTGTTAACACTGCCAGAAAGTGTGAAATGCGCTTCATCGGTGCAAAGCACAGCGAAACGCCAGCTGTGCTTCTGCTCCATTTTATTGTACACACAATTAGCAAAATCTTGGTTAGTAATGAAGTCGTCAGGTGTCGGTTCATGATATATTGAAACTTGTACGGAAATCGCTTAAGAATAATTAGCAGCGATCACTAATCACTGCTGTACGAAATGCAATCCATCAGGATAATTCTCGCACACTACAATCCCCATGTGCAGAAATTTCAGACAGTGCACTGTCCGTTCAACTATGGACATGCAGCCGGAGAATCCGTAGCTTCAAATCATCGTATCATTTTTGTCACTGCAGCATACTTCATAGGTCCTTTACCATCTCATATTCCATGCATGCATCGATATGTCTGCAAAGCCATACTGGCACTTTCCGTATTCTGATAATAAATTGAATTAAGAGGACCTTTTTAATTAATGACAGCATTTCTATGCCTACAATTTCGTTACAGTGAGACTTAACAACTATCACTTGGCGTTTTTGGCAATTCAAATCTGACTAGGTCATGTGACCTATGACGATTTTCTGACTTGCATCTGAGGTGATCTGAATCGAAGTGCCGAATGAAAAACCTGACTTACTTGAAGATTGAAGCAACATCGACCTGCAGAATAGACGTATATGGTTCATTGAGCAATCTAACGTGGCTTGCTTGAAAAAAAAAATGGCGATTAGTAATAACATTGTCACTGTCCCAAGCCCATTGAAACAGCGTTAACGAGCATCATCAGCTGTTGCCATTTTTGAGGGCGAAGTAAACGAAATATTTTTAATACTACTGGAATAAAAATACCACTTTTCTGTAGTAGGAAGGAAAACGTAGCAAAAAGTTTTCATAACGAAACGATTGCATACAGGGGTTCTCAAATTTTTATTTCTTGCGGCACAGTTGAGAATTATTGTGGCATATGTTAATTATGTTAACATTTTCTTAAATTTTTTTCTCGCAGCACAATCATGCAATTTCACAATGCATGGCTGTGCCACAGCACACCCTTTTGAGAACCCGTTTTTCTCCTTAATCTTTTATCTTCCTTGATCCTGCTATAGTGGACAAAAGAGAGGCTACGTCATGAATTAATTTTCTGACTTCTCAGTCAAGTATTTTTCGACTGAGCTTTACGTCACGATTTTGACTAGATTATGACGTCACAAGTCCCCTGCCGAACACGTTTTCTGAGCAGTCAGAATCAGTTGCCGAACGCTTCGCGGCTCAGATCCAGTCAGATCCGAATATGCCTGCCATCTGCTTCCGAAATAGCGTTTGCAGCGAGTGCATAAACTAATGTCTGTAACCTGACAATGCCATCTGTTGGCATACGATATACGCCAAAAACTGTGGACATAACTATCAGTAAACAACAACGCAAAAACACTATTTCACAAAAAGATATTTTAATGACCCAGATGTCCATTTCGGGGGCTACACTCCCTTCATCAGTGAGTGATTAACAATCGAAGAACACAGAATTTATAAACAAACGACAAGATACAACTAACTACTAATCACAAACATAAGATTAATTCAAGAAAAGAAAAACAAATCAACCAATCCAAACTAATCGTGACCAAATGACATCAAACCAAAAAAAGACACTCCGGATAAAAGAGCCCACCCATCTTTACTCCACTTAAAAGAGCCAACCCCTTCTTACTTGATAAAGAAACTTGAGAGAGGTAGCCAGTCTACAACTGGCATAGGACCATCATCGCTGTTTAAAAGTTGATCGGTTGCTTGGTTTTTAAAATCTCCAAAGATTCTAAAAAATATATGAGGCTTGTCTGTAAAGTATCGTTTCGTTCTATTGCCACCACAGCGCTAGTGTCGCAGTTCCGAGCATGCACACTTGTCTCTCTGGTTCATTATCTTTGCACTGACACAATTACAGCCAGATTGTGTTGTGTTTACATTTGTTAGTGATTGTTGAATTCCTGAGCCTGCAGACTGTGAAGTGTGTTCTGTAATATGTTTTTGTACGCAAAGAATGTTAAGCCAGCTGAAATTCATTGTCAACTTGTAAAGATTTATGGGGAAAATGTAATGACGGATGGAATGGTGAGAAATTGGGTTAGGCAGTTCAATGATGGACGAACCAATGTTCATGACAAAGCACAAAGTGGGCGGCCTTCTGTTGTCAATGATGATTTGGTTGAAAAAGTGAATGAGAAAATTCGTGAAAACAAACGATTCATAATAACAATGTTTTGTAATGAGAATGTGGGCATAGAAAAGTTGGTTTCCCACTACGACAAATGTCTGAACAATGGTGGCAACTATGCAGAAAAATATTTAAGGAATGCTTTTTCATGTAAAAATAAATTTTCTTTTGAAAAAATGTTTTTGTTCAAAACGGTACTTACTTTCCAGACACACCTCGTAATAATCTAACATCCTTACACGTGTGAACGATTTCAAAATCCTCTAAAACGTTTTTTCCTCTAAACATGATTATTCTTCCAAGTTATTTGAAATCATTCACACGTATAAGGATGTTAGATTATTATATTTTTTTGAATCTTTGGAGATTGTTAAAGCAAGGCAACCAATCAACTTTTAAAGAGCAATGATGGTCCTAAGCCAGTTGTAGACTGGCTACCTCTCTCAAGTTTCTTTATCAAGCAAGGAGGGTTTGGCTCTTTTAAGTGGAGTAAGGATGGGTGGGCTCTTTTATCCAGAATTTTCTTTTTTTGGTTTGATGTCGTTTGGTCATGATTAGCTTGGATTGGTTGCTTTGTTTTTCTTGTTGTGTAATATTTGTGATTGGTAGTTGTATCTTGTCGTTTGCTTATAAATTCCGTGTTCTTCGACTGTTACTCACTCTCTGATGAAGAGAATGTACCCCCCGAAATTTACATCAGGGTCGTTAAAATATGTTTTTGTGGAATAGTGTTTTTTGCGTTGCTGTTAGCTTCTAGCATTAATTTTTTTTTCCTGGAAAAAAAAAACCTGACTTCATTTCTATCGCTTCTGTGCAAACAGAATCTTTTTATGCATTCGTGCGCAAATTATTGAGTTTTAAAGTTTTTTCTTGACTTTAGGGTCACCCTGTACATAGAATATATGCAGAATTTATTTACTTTTTTTGAATTAGCGCACTTTATCTCAGAATTGTGAGATTTAATAAAACTGTATGTTGACAATTTATGCCATAAAGCATTGGGCCCAACCGGCTCATATTTTGCTCTGACCAATTGATAAATTTTCAGAATGTTTATTATGCTATAGGAAAGAAATGCTTAACAATATGAAAGAAAACTTGTTGATGATCTAGCAAATCGATACGATATGTTTTATAAAAATATCGAAGAGACAACATTAATTTATAGATTTTAGGAAATAATAATTTAATATAAATTTAATAAACTACTTTCGATAACGAAAATGATTGCGTAAACATCATTGGGACAACAACTTGAGCGAGCAGCCTTACATTAGTAAAATTAATAACACGGGATGAAAGTAAAAAATTAATTTTTTAAAAAGATGGAAAAAAGAGCCACTCGGTAATGTTTGTTTGCTCTACATTTATATGTTTGCCAAATCGATTTTCCCTGAAACTTCTCAAAATGAAATAAAACCATAGCAACAGGATAGCTACATGAAAACTCTGGTGAAAGTATTCATTTTCACCCCGTGTGCCAGAGCGTTTGTCTGATCTTCAAGCGGCGGAGTGAAAACCCGTAGTAGCAGCAATGTACGGTTCCGTTTCAGGTTTTCGCGACAACCGTCGTCGTTTCTACGCGTCGTTTGACGAGGAAAAGGAAAGCAGCTTCAGCTGTAGCTGGGATTCTGAAAGTGAAGTTGATTATCGTGTCAGGCATTCGGGCGTCATGAATCCACACGTCGTACCTCCGAGCCAGCATACATTGTTTATGCGTGGTTTTAATCCCAATACTGAAATGAATAAAATCAGGTAAATATAAATTAAGAGCTTTTTAAAAGTGTTTTTAAAACACAAGTAAGAATCCTCTTTTATTGATCGATAACAAACAAAATGGTGGTGTTTCCATGGTACAAATCTAGTGAAATCCGCCCATTTAACTAGTTGTAGATTAAAAAAAAACCTATTACGATGTGCTTCTTGGAGATCGATTTAGAATGCTTCTTTGTCAAAACAAAATTGCATAGTGTTTGTAGATCGGTAGGAATTTAAAGGGTGATTTAACAAACAATAAATATTCATTAAGCCTAGCTTCAGGAAAAACCTTTGTTAAAACAATGCAACGAACAATTAAATAAGAAACTAATCAACTCATAAAGAAAACAATAAACGCTTAGCGAGTTAAGAAAACGGGATTCAACCTGATGATTGGATGATCATTACAATAAAAGACTCGAATTGTAAAGTTGATATCAAGTGAAAAGCCGATTAACTCTCACTTACGCTTATGACGAAGTCTTAAGAATGATAAACATTAGGCAGATGAGTAATGTTTATCATTCTTGTTTGTGCAAAATTTAAATGACGCATGGTTTAGTCTTTATTATTTGTAAAATTTCTACACTAAAGTTGGAAAGACGTGGTACCTAATTGCAAATTTAGTTCCCCAAATTTTTAAGATTTCTGGAAATCTAGCGAGATAGCCTGCCTGAATGTGATCCGTTTTGTTTTCTTTTTTTTTTTTTTTTTTTTTTTCCCTGGTGTAATGTTTTCTATAGCTTGAGGAAAAACAATTCAAGTATTTGAGGCTGTTCAAGCACAGGGTGTCCATAAAAAGTCTGACACCAAACCTTTGTATTGCCAAAAAACTAATAAAGATAAACAGAAATGGATTTCAATATATGAAACTGTAACTGAAAAAGTTTTATTAAGCCCCAACGTGTGCTCCTTGGGTCCACGGAGGATATCCAGCCGATAATCAATTTCTTCCCATGTTCTTTTGAGCATATCGACATCCACCTTGTTTATAGCAACCGTGATTCGGCATTTCAAATCCGTAATGTCCTTAACTTTTGTCTTGAACACCTGGTCCTTCGCGAACCCCCACAAGAAAAAGTCCATTGGCGTAATGTCAGGTGATCGAGGGGGCCAAGAGATAGGTCCATCTCTTCCTATCCAACAGCATGGAAATTTTTTGTCCAATGCGGAACAAACAATTGTCCCTCAGTGTGGTGGTGCTCCATTCTGTTGGAAGAGAATATCGGGCCGTAGTTCATCTAATTGAGGGAATACAAAATTCTGCAACATGTCCAGATACGTAATGGAAGTAACGGTTGGTTCTGCAAATTAGAAGGGTCCTAGTACGCGACCGTGCATAAGCCCACACAAGGCATTGACTTTTGGGCTGTCTCTTTCCATTTCACGGACACAGTGCAGGTTTTCAGATCCCCAAATGGGAACATTATGCGGTTAGCATGTCCGGAAACTAGTGTGACCAAAATTTTTTTTCATGCAACCGGGGATGCCACTAGGAGGCAAACCAGAAGTCGCATAAGCTAAAGACCTCAACCTGAAGTCGGTGAACTAAGGCCTCGACCTAACGTCACATGCACTAAGGCCTTAATACAGTACAGCCAGACGTAATGTCTATATTGTTCAATTATTATTAATAAATGGCGGCAAAATGGGAGAATCTTTTTATAGTAAATGAAACTTGATGGCATTTGACTATTTCGGTGAATGATTGTTGCCATCTTGTTTACGAAAATTACACATGAATAAATACAATATTTATGCACTGCTGGTATTCAATACTCTCTAGGTAAATTTATACAGTTTCAATTAGTGAAACAGCCCGTTTGGTGTCAGGAGTGCTGCGTGTCATTCCAGAGTTCTATTGTCAGGCATAGGCCTAATGTGTAAACGCATTCCGTGAGGGTTGCGGTGATAACGCGTAAAATATGAAATACAAAAAAAAAAAAAAAAAAAAAAAGAATAGAATTAATTCGAATGTTTTTTTGAACAACGATTAAATTAATAAATTCTGGGATGATATTCATTTTCGGGGATGCTTCTCGGTAAATATTTATTTCCGGGGACGCTTATTCTCAGGGGACAAGGCAGGTGATCCGGGGACTATCTCCAGAAACCAGGGCCCATAGAAATCAGATTGCTGCTCGCACCTAAAGTTTGGAGTGGACATCCAGTTGATGCGCCACTGCTTTTAGCCCGCTAGTCACACAAAACACGACGGGAAACCATAGCAACCGTCCTATCCGACGTCTGCGCAGTTAACGTCCCTTTCTCCGCTTTGCCCAAGATTGCGACACACAGCGCTCTCCTGCGGCGAGTTAGTGCAACGTTTTGATCTCCCCTCGTACAATGTTTATTCTGATTCTTAAAGGCCATTGAACCTACCGATGAAATCCCATTCACAACAGCCATCCCTCTTGGCCAACTACACCTTCAAAGCACTCCCCTTTTAACATGGGATTTAAGCTTGGGCAAGATCATTGGCTGAAATTCTATCTGAATCCTGGGAGAGAAACCTAAGTTACAATGCTCTGCAGAATCCTTCGCTCTTCTGATGTTACTGGTCGAAATGTTATTGTGCTAGCCCTGCCCAATTGGAACTCTGCTTGGGCTTGAGGCAATGCAGTATCCTTTGTGACACTTTATAGTACATACTCATGACTTTATGGTAAATCCATTTTTTGCAAGTGGTGGTGTAATGTCAGGTGGACACTGCCAACACTGATATTCTTCAGAAAAGCAGTCTCATCCTCCTTGATGCATCTGTTGGCTTGAACAAGCTCATAGGCCTTGGATTGTCCTCCAAAGATATTCGCCTACAGTCCATCCAGAATAAGAAAATTTATGTCAAGGTCAGGAAATTCAAACTTAGCCATTCAAAGTGATTGAAATCAATCCCAACTCATTCTGATTGGCTAATTTTGAATTTCCTGATCTGGACATAGATTTTCTTATGCTGGATGGAGTATATAGTATTAGATCGTGCCGACCAAACACCAACTTTTAAATCGTGGAAACCCCACGAAGTTGTTCAAAGGCACTTTTTTTTTTTTTTTTGGCGGAAGCATATCTTGGAAGCGATGGCGTTGCGCGGCAGCAATAGCACTCCAGAAGTGAAAGTTCAAAAAACATGGCGGTAAGAGGGGAGGCATAATCATTAGCGGTGGTCGCCAAAGAATTGCAGTTAGAGCACTGTTATTAAGCATAAAACCTTAATTTTGCTCTACAGTTATTAGTCTCAAAATAATATACGAGATGAGGTAAGCATCCATGAATACTATTTTTATTTAGAATTATAAAGCACTGCGATACATACCCCCTTACCAAGGCAACGTATTACTCAACGTTGCACATGAAGCCAGCCCCGTGATGGAAAATTTACGAAGATTACCGAATTACTTAATAAGATGAAATAATAAATTAAGGTTATTAATACTAGACACATTTCTTTACTGGAAGGCAATTAGCTAATTTTAATAATCTAGTTTTGAAAACTAAGTTTGTTTAGAAACTTTAGAATCCTTTCAATTATCGTCTGCTGTCTACTTCCATACTTCCATTGATTTCATGTAAAATGGATTCGTGCTTCCGTTAATTTCATTGCTGAGTAGTGAAAACTATTGAGAGAAAAATTTCTGCTTGAATTGGCGAAGGGGAAACCTGAGCCTCTCCTTGCAAATATTATAACTTGTAATCTGGAGTCATATTCAATTTGTATTTTAAACGTTATCATATATATTTGTGGTCTTTTTTATGTATTGCCCACTTCATAGTCGGCACTGACTATACATAACAAATATTTCATCAACGAGGAACGTAAATTCAGCATAGCAATATGTGCCGACAGAGTAATCACGAACAGTAAATAACAAACAGGAAAGAAGGCCATGCCTGCCTTCGTGGAATTAGGCCTTCCAATCAGCTGCTGCATTGGACAGTAGTCAAGTGGCTACCACCTATTTGAATGTTGTAGCCAAAATAGAATTTCTGGTAGCAATTGGCTACCAAAAAATAGGATTTGTTGACACTGTCTAGCAGCAACAGATCGATCATTTATCAAGTCGATCTCTTTAACTTTTATTTTCATGTTAATTCTTCATTACTTTTCGTATTTTTTTCGAATGGCTTGCAAAATAAAGAGTTCTTGATCTTACATATACTTGCCTACTTATTTGACTGCGCATGAAGAGGGAGGAGGGGGGGGGGGGTCACTCGAGAGCTCCTGGATCTAACATGAAAGTTAATGAAGAATTGAATTTGGTCTGTATTATATTAATTTTTAAAATATTCTAAGATAGTTTTGGCTTTAAATTTAAGAATACATATTCACTAAAACCAAAAATTTCTTCGAGTTGTGCGGGAGTTAATAAAAAATTTGTTTGAGTTAATGAGTGAAATTTCTATTATTTAAATGCTCTGGGGGGTGGGACTTAGAATATTGTTCGAGTTAACCAAGAATTTGAGATATCAGAGTTCGAGTTATTCGGGTTCGACTGTAAAATATCAAAAATTTCCATAAAAATTTAATAAATACTAACCCTTTGCCAATAAAACAAATTTTCAAATAAAAAAAAAAAAAAAATCCGTCAAGTTAATTTTGAAAATAAAATAAATATAAAAATTTGTTGAGTTTATTTTTAAAATCAAATATAAAAGTTTGCCCATTTAATTTAAAAAAAAAATTGTAAATTATTTGTTAATTTTTTTAATTTAAAAAATAAAATATAAAAAAATTGCTGATTTAAATTTAAAAAGAAAATAATAAAAATTTCCAAGAAAGTTTTAAATATTGAATATTAAAATAAAGTATAAAAACTTTGTCAATAAATTACTGAAAATTTATACTATAAAAATTTTATATTACATTTATTATTAATTTAAGGTTATTGCCTCAGGTCAACTAGATGGTCACTTGACATGAGAAATAGTATATTAAAAACTGAATCAGTGCTTGTGCTTGGATGCTTCATCTTGTACACAGATGGCATTTCCATAAAGTCTGACCTATCTTCAGAGTACATGCGAAAAATCTTGTTTATAAATACAGGCTGTTTGTTTTATCATGTGCGATCAGTCAAACGTAGCAAGACTGGGCTCTGCTTGGTTGAGTGGAATCAGAATGATGGACGAACTTCAAGAAATTCAAATCTTTCACTGTTGATGTGTGGTAAAACTTTGTTTCCAACAATAAGGATACCTAAGTACATAAGTATGATTAAGTAAAGAATGAAGTTAAAGAAGCGACGAGCCAGGAGATGAAAAAAAAATTATGAAAACTTGGATAATCAAGTGTTTTTAATCATAATCGTAGTCATCAAGTTCTAATGACGAAAGTTTCAGTTTTAAATAATTGACTGTTTAAAAGCACAAATGCACAGAATTGTCTGGTTGGGAAACTTCCAACCTTACCAAGTGGCTCATTGGCAACCAGTTGGATTTAAGGAAACACCCTTAGAGTATTCACTGGCTCCCTGACCGAAAACAATGGTGTCCCCTCTCCTTTCTCTTGATTAAGGCTATTAACCTTCCACCTAGTTTTCGCTGGCAAAGTTTCTTCTTACTGCTATAGGCAAACTGGCCAGAGAAAGTCTGTTCTCCTGAAAGAAAATTCATGCATCCATATTAAAATCTTAGCTGTTATGAAGTTTCAATTCTGCTATAGGGTTGATTAGAATGAAACTTTGTTTTTAACTACGGAGGAGGTGGTACAGGCAATGGGACTAGACAGTGATGATATAAGACTGCATGAGGACAGCATAAGTGATTCCGAGACTAGCTTGAATGATTCTGATGAGGAATGGTTTCAAGGAGATATCATTGAAGGTTTGAAAGAAGAGATTACTGTGAGATGGAAAGAACTCAGTTTTGTTACAGTAGCACATAAAATAAACTTGCTTTCCCAGTCATAATCAAGAAGTGTACTGTTCAATAATACTTTTTTATCCAGCTAATTTATTTATTTTTTTTTTTTCCATTTATTGATCCTTGTAATGGTAAGAAATAATAAGTTTGGATTTTGGTTTTTGTTTCTTTCCAAAGCAAAATGTGCATCGATTAGACAAGGCAGATAAGGGCCACTTTATTCTAGAAACAGTGGTAAATATGCAGAATTCTACTTTACAAGATGCCTTGGCCCCCCAAGTGATGTGCAAAAAGCTGTTGTACTTTGATTATGTAACAACGTTGTGTGAAGCAGTATTGCATCTAGGCTGGAATAGAAGGACGCCTTGCCTTTTTTCAATGCGCCCTGCCCTTTCTGAGCACACCCTGCCCTTTTTCGTTGGATTTATTTAAACTAACCATTCAGGGCGGGATGGCGGGGTTCTCGCCCAAAATTCTAAAATCGCTCCCAAAAAAACTTTCAGGAGGGGAGTTTCCCCACCCATGACATTTAATCATATTAAAAGTTTTTATGATTTTTTATTAATATTTTTTTTATCTGTATCTTACAATATTAGTTTTCTCAATACAGTATAAGTTGGGACACTATCACACTTTTCCGTCCGTAAATCATTAGATTACGGGTTTAACTTGTCATCAATCAGTATTGTTGAATATTTTCATAGAGATTTAACTTTTGAACCAATGGAATTTCCTAATTCCAATCATCACCGTTGCAGTATCGTCAAGAGAAAAATAATAAAGTAATAGGAATTTATTGGGTAGCTCATAGATTAGCATTTTGTTTAGATGCTTCAAAATCATGTCCAGAGATTGCTAAATACCAAGACACACTAAAATCCATTTTCGTATATTTTAGTAGTATTTAATTTTTGTTTATTGAAATATAAGAATTTATTACATTTATTTTTTGACTGAGTTTTTGGCATTTTATTATTGTTAACACATTTATGTACAAAACTTAAAATATGTTGAAAAATCACTTGCATAACTTATTGCCTCCCTCCCAAAGAGTTTAACTCCGCTCCGTTTATAAACATAGGAGGGGATGCTCCCCTCCATGAAAAATTTGAATTTCAAGCCCTGCCATTATAATGTGCGCTTATGTCTCCAACTTTCCCTACTTTCTGACCAAATGTGGCCTAATTATTCATTTCCCTGCCCTGCCATTTTGCTAGATGCAACTCTGTGAAGTCACTGCTGATTTCATTCTAGGCCAGTTTTTCTTTCAGTATCTGATATCTCAAGGGCTTATAAGATTTCCCGCACATTAATGTTAACTCCTTTCACAGCATTTCATATCTGCGTCAACATGTAAACTGTTGATAGGACAGCTTGAAGCTGTTTCAATGTTATCCAGAGGAATTTTGGCGTAGTTTTTATAATGGCGGATGAAATGGTGACTCATTGCTACCAACCCGAGACCAAGGAACAGTCAGACAATGGTTTGCAAGCAAGGATCTGCACCAAAGAAAGCAAAAAAAAAAAATAAAATTTTCCCTACAGTTAGAAAGGTTATGGCCACCATCTTCGGAGAAGCTCTTGGCATAATCTTAAGGATTTCTTGGAAAAGGACAAAACAGTTACCATAATGTATTTTTGCACTTTTGCTGGATTGCTTGGATGAAACTAAGGGAAAGTGACAGCACTTGACAGAAAATTCTTTTTCATCACCACAATGCACCTGCTCACTCTTCTACAAGTATTGCCCAGAATTAGTTCATTCGCATCTCCTCTACTCTTAAGATTTGGCCTGCTCAAACTGCCGTCCTTTTCCAAACGTGAAAAAAAATTGCTGGCAGGAAATAATTTCATAAAAAGAAGTGATTGCTGAAACAGCTGCCTATTCTGAAAAGTTAGACTAATCATATTAAATGGTCTGTATCAAAAAACTTGAGCATTGTTGGACGGAATGTATAAACCTCAAGGGAGACAATGTTGAACAATAAAAAATGTTTGTACAAAAAAAATCTCTTCATTTTTGCAGGACCTAACAAAATAGTTTTCATAGATAAGGTAAAATAGCCCATCATTTATCAAGCATAGTTGGGCAAGGTTTACATATCTTTCGAAATTTCATTCGTAAAATACAGATTTCAGTATAATCTAACACTGTTGCTGGGAACCACTCTTATTGAAACATAATTCAAACTTTTGACAGCCACTCAAAGAAAATGCCCTACTATAAAGTGCACAGCTGAACAAAGCCTGTGTTGAAATTGAGAATCTAAAACTCCATAGAAGGATTGAATTAGCTATCTGGTTACGGCAGGCTACAGTGAGTTCCATAGTTGAAAATTTGGGACTAGGAATACGTATATAAAGCCACAGGTGGTTTCCATACAACGTCACTGGGTTCAGAAACAATTACTCACAAGGGAATCCCTCGAACATGTATGTCACAGATTTCCACCAAATTCAAATATGTTACTCATCTGAAGCTACAATAGATGCTTTCAAAATCGTGTTTCTTTCAAAGTAAACGGCGAAAACGAAAAAATTTCAGCATACATAGCCATACAAAGACTCCATTGTTAATGTGGTTCGGCTATGTGGGGTTCCCTTGTCAGTTGATGATATCTTACATGGATATGGCAGAAGAAACTGACATTTGAATCATGAACTTTAAAAACATTCAAGTGAAGTTGCCAGATATGGCACTGATTGTTTATTATGCCTTCAGGTTACATAAAGTAGCCCCATGTCCTTGTACAATATATGGATTTCAGAAAGCCTGCAAGGAAGCATGGAATGCTATCTCCTTTGCATTCTTCAGTGGATCCTGTTGCAATGTAGGTCAATACAGTGAACTTTCGTTAACAACGAACCTCACAGTAACAACCTTTGTTTACAATGTTAATTTATTTCAGTTTAACGATTTCAAAATAACAAACTGCTTAATGTTTTTCATCATTAATTTACCGATTTAATGAACTTTTTTAAAAGTTACTTTCAGTATGAAGATCTGAGTTCTGTTTTCAGTAGCTGCCAATTTGAAATAGCAGCAAAGCACCAATTGTGTTCCTATTGGCTGTTCAATTTCATTTATATAATCCAGTCCAAAAATTAATTATCTTGACTGCGTATAAATAAAAATTCATTCAGATTGTGATTGTGCGCTACATCTAAAAATTTCCGCAATTTCATCAACGTTAATGATACTCAGACTGATTACTTTTAGTTTGAGCCTGTTTCACTTTTGCTTTGCAATAAATTATAATGGCCGACAGAGAAACTGTATTGCACTTTGTTGTTTGTTCCCTATGCAATTTATATTCTTGAAATTAATCTGATGATGCACAATTTTTTTTTTTCTAGAGCTGATATATTCTAAAAGTTTATTCATAAAATAGGAGTTGCATGCAGTCTAAATTGTGATACACACTGATTTGCCTCGCAAATTGAGCAATGGGAAAACAAAAATGAAAGCAAAATAAATGTTTTAAAATAGCGGAGCAGCTGTTTCAGAAGCATTTGCATGCTTAAATTTATTTCAAAAGGTCATGTGCCAGAAAAGTTTCATCACAATTTCATCAGAAAAGTTTCATCACAATATGCAAGTCATTGCTTCAGAAATGTTAGAGCAACAAAACCGATGAAAATTCATGACTATTTAAGAAAGAAATTCATTTCCATGGTCTTCTGAAATTTGTTATAACAATATTTACTGCAGCCCCAAAAAGGTTTACAGACCTGTGGTACTGTAGGGTTCCTGGGTTTGTTTTTTTTTATGAATCTTGCTCTATAACCCATCTTTGCTGGGTTAAAATATGTTTACTTTTAACAAACTTTTAATGTTTAGTTTCAATGACATCTTTATATTTAATTTTTTTTCTTTTCTTTTTCAGAGATTTTTTCACCAAGGAAGGGGGGAAATGCTCTTTTGATTTTTTCAAAGTATCTCAAGACGGAACTCGATTATTCGTAGCATTGCGCTTTGAAAGCAAAGATGTTGCACGAGACGTATTAAATAGGTAATTTTTAACTCGAAAATATTTTTTTTTCCTTTTCCCGTTTCTACAGCGATTGATGTGCATAATATAACACCTGCAAAGAGTGCTCCAAATGAGAGGAAACTCTACATAAACATAGACAAATATGTGATGAAGATATGATCTTATTTTTCAAAAGGCTACTTTAATCAGTGATCAGAAAGCAGTATTCTCTCCAGAAATACTTTTCAGCTGAAGGGAGGGGAGAGAGCTTGTGTCAGAAGTGCAAGTGACTACGTCATAGCTGACGTCATTTGCACGATGAAGGGGCCGAGAGCCTAGGAAATGGGATCGCTGGTTCCAAACATTGGAAGCACGCAATATACGTACTAGTAACGTTGAAACGGGCGGCCAGTAAAAACGACATCTCTAAAATTATTATGTGAATTTGTGTAATTTATATTATTATTAAGACATTTAATACCGTTATATAATTTATAAATTAATATTAGAATGATTTTAATCACTTTTAATCACTTAACGAAAGAATGCCATCATTCGCGGATCTTTCTTTCTTTAGGAAAACGATAGATGTGTAATCGCTGTTTTGGCTCCTTGAGCAGTGAGGAACTCACAATTTCACATCTTATAAGTATTATAAACACTGGGTTTATACAAAGCGATTTTATTCCATCTCTATGTTGGAACCAATGTTAAATCCCGAATCGAGAAGACTTGTTTGGAACCAATTCGAGTCACGTGACTGAAGAACTCTCAGGATTGACATTACACTTGACCCTTATAGCATTAGAAAATTCATGAAATTAGCACTCTAATTTTAATATTATACTTAATACATATTTTATGTATTAATTATAAATATGTAATAAAGAACCACTTTTTTAACAAAGATGAGAAAAAAGTGATTAAAAAATAAGTTATTAGTGCAAAATAAATGATGCTTTATTATATTACAAAATTTTTCTTTATTATAGAACCCTTGCTCTATGAATTTGGGGGGGGGGGGGGGTAGAGGGTGAGCATAAAACACTGATAAAAAAAAAAAGTTCATAATGTGAAGGCTAGAAAACTATTTATACGCAGTTTCAAACAATGAAAACTGAAACTCTCAAAAGCTGTTAGCTGCTTCCATAAACGTGACTGATCCCAACATCAAAGGGATGTATAGTAAGGGGTATCGTCTTCTATGGCAGCAGTTGGTAGGAATTTTTGTTATCTTCACAGAACGCTGCGAGCGCTGATGTCGCCACTCAAGAGGTGAAAGGTGAAATGGTGTTCATTGTTGTCAGTTTTTCATATAACAATGAGTTGCCAAGTGCTCACGCCTTACACGTTCATGACCACAGTCTCTACCGCTTTCATTTTCGTGCACGTTGTTTGTGTTCGGTAAATTTTATTTGCAAATTTTGCTGATAATTATGGTAATTTGTTTTATTTCCTTGTTTGTTTACTGCAGGAAGCCAATCCATCGTGATGTCCTTAGCACCAAGCAGTTATGCCCTAATTTTCTTAACTTGTATTACAAAAATTGCCGGTTTTTATTACATTGAAATGTATTGAAAATGGCATTTTTGTTCTCTCATATTCAAGAAAGAATATGCTTTTGATTTCCATAAATTAATTATTGGAAAAAGAGCTTATGTTATAACAAAAAAATTTCTTTACTATTTTCATCAATAATTTAAACATCTGAGGTTTGGCATGTAAAAAGCCTCATAGACCATTCTTTATTTACTTTTAATAATAATAAAAAAAAAGTTAATAAAATAAAACAAAACTTAAAACATTTTTAAAATTACAAACATTTTTATGGTTCCTAGCTCCTTTTAACCCTAACAAAAGGGTTAATTGTTTTAAGTTAACTAGTAGTTTTAACCTTTTATTCCACGCGTAAAGCGTTTCTCGTGCATTTAATGACTGTGTCATGTTTCCATGGAAATAAAAAAGCCAATCAGCGAGTTACAGCGGCGACATCAGCGCTCGCAGCATTCTGTGAAGAAAACAAAATTCCTAAAAGCCTATTTGTATGGGAGACGACCCTTACTATATATCTCTTTGTCCCAACATGCATCGTGGTATTGCCTCATAATCTGAATGTTGTACCAGCAGGGCATGGGAAGAACATCAACATCGAATGAAAGTGTTCAAAAACTACAGCTTTCACCCGCAGCTTAGCGAAATCAATGCATCATTCAAGTTTGACGGAACATTCCAAAGAGCACTATCCAAAGGGTTTTGCATTATTGTTTGAAACTATATTCCTATAAATTTCACGTTATTCATAAGGAAAAGGACGATATGCCATGATGTTTTCCTTTCTGAGATTGTTTTTAGTGATGAGGCAACATTCTGCATGCCTGGAAAAGTTAATAGACACAATAGCAGAATGTAGAGATTGGAAAATTCACATAAGCGGAACAGAGAAAAAGTGAACATGTGTTGAGCACTATCGCAAACTAAGACGATAGGACTGTTCTTCTTCATTGAATAAACTGTGAAAGAACAAATTGCACAGATCTATTTTAGCAATTGCCATATTTAAATTTGGCGTGTGCGTTCATGAGCTATCACATGGAGCATTCTTAGGGCAGGTATTAAAATAGTTAGTATTCGAACAGCGAGCTAAAAACACTGATTTATGCCACTGAAAATTGACAAGTATTGGGAGGATACATAACTGCTTTTCTAATGTCAAATTCAGCTATTCTGATATGCAAGCAAGAAGCGAGGCTTCATAGTTTCCAAGAAAGGGATATCAAGTGTACGAAATAACATCGGCAAAGCCAGGAGCAATGCCATTCTTAAGGGTAAAAAGCAGGCCAATCTGAAACCATCCACTAGCTGTACTCCTGACTTGGTCCGGAAAGTTCAGGTTCTTGTAATTGGACCAAAGGTTAAAAAAAACCCAACAAAACTTGTTACAGTATTCAAGGGGTTCTACCCTACTTCGTCAAGTAACATTTCAAAAGATTCTTCATTGATTTCAGAGTCTGAACCAGATGACTCTGATGAACCTTCATCCTCATTGATTGTTAACTGTAGAACCTCTTGAATGATGTTATTTTTGTGTTTGGTTTTGTTTATAATTATTTACTCACTCCCTTCTGACCTAAATTAATTTTTTAACTTTCCAACTTGGGGGTGGGTGTAGGGGAAGAGTAGCAGTATCCTTTGTTCCCTTATTTTAGCATGGTTAAATCCTCACACCTGCACTACAAAGTGGTCAACTCTCATTCCCCGATATAGATATTTTATGGGCCAGAAAAGGAGCTCGTACAGAAGTGGAATGATTTGTGGTTACATGACTGTGGCTTGTATTAAAACTGAGACTTTTTTATTATTATAAACCACATAGAGAGCGCTTTTCTAGATATTACATTATGAATGTTTCTTTGATACCAATAATTTATGCCCATCCTATTTATTTCAAGTCAGAAGTAAGTGGACATTATTCATCTGATGTCCAACACCTTGAACTTTCAATTCATCAAGGCCACATATACTGAAAATAATATACCCTCATTGCAAAAATTAAGGATAGTGTGTCTGAATACCTTTACTTTAATCTCGCCCAAGTATTTTATCTTTAATAACGCTTGTGCTTGCTTACAGTAAGTGGAATCGATTAATACACTACTATTTGGCAGATGCCGTTCGGGTTTTGCCTCTCCTTCATTTGCAAATCCAATAATCTTTTAAATAACTCTGTCCATCTCAAATGGTGAAATTTTATCCAACGATGTCGTGTGTGTAGAAATAGAGAACAGTTGTATTCATTGTATTGAAATAAACAGTTTTAAAAGAATAAAATAAAACATGGTGTTTTGCATTCCCTTGCCATGGAATACACAAAACAAAAGTAGTTGCAGCATTTCAGCAATGATTCATCCTGTTGTCAAGAGATTCATATCCGAGGTAAATGGCTGTCAAAGCTGATGCCAACTATCACTCTAGGCCATGGAACTGTACAATAGGTACCGTAATAGATGGCAACATGATCAGTTCACTGATGTATAGGAAGATGGGTGTATGATCATTGCACTTTCATATTCTTAAAAAAAAAAAAAAGATAATTAGAAATTATTAATTTATTCTGATCCTTGTAAACGTTATTTTAGCGTTTTTCAAAAATTAGTTGAACCGTACTGAGATGTTTATACATTTGATTATTAAAAATAACTTGCTATTTGGCATGTTGAAATTTCTATTTTTATTTTTATATAGATTTGATAATAGTTCAGTGTTGGGGTCAAAAATCACCATAACCTGGTTTAAGGATTTGCGAAGAGCCCGTTTGAAAGGTGATTATTTACATTTTAAGAAGTCATCTTTATTATATATTATTAAAATGTTTAAATATTAATTTATGCTGTTATTTTTGTTATCATAAAGCAATGCAACATGGACAGCGCTGGACCAATTATTATGGCAATATGAAAAATGGTTATAATCGAGGCTATGGTCATAAATTCGGAGGTGGTGGCAAACTGAAGAGCACCATTTGGCGTCATCAGAATAAAGTAAATTATGTTAAAAAAATCCCCATCCAGAAAAACTTTACCCAAAACAACAACAGAAACTTCTTTTCCGTTTTTGTTCTCTGCTGTTATTAGATGCACCTTTATAAATATTTGTTTATTGGCTTGTGTGAAGCGTAGCCTACAATTTTTAATGGATTATCATTAATGTTCAGCAAGGTAATTCATTAAATATGGTATAATTCTGTTAATGTGTTTTCTAAATGGTTATCACAGTGACATTTTGGTTATGGGTTAAATATATATTCTTTTAGAGTGATGATTGAATGTGAATTGACAGTGAAAAATGATAAGTCTGTGTCAACATCAGGTTGTTGCACATGCAATCAAAAATTTGTTCATCGAACAGAGTGCTTTTGCAAGGTTATGAATTCATAATTTGAATATGCCCATTTCAAGTAAACTCGTAGTTACCATATTCTCATTATGCTCTTTGAAGATGGCATATAAGTTTAGTGATTCATTTTATCAAAGATATAATTTTGATACAAGATATTCCTTGGTTTTAATGCTGTTTTATTGCTGAAATTTTCATTCTGTTATGTAATATCTAGGAAACTTGAACTCCAGCAGTTTTAAGTGTTTTTAGTTAGAGATTCAATTGACTATGCAGGTCGCCATTGCTGAAAATTTCTTGGATAGCGATTTGCTAATCCTGCTGTTAAACATACGATACCGGTATTTAATTTTTTTTAGTGAAAATTATCCTTAAATGAAACATTGTTGTGATTAATTAGATGTTTGTGCTAATTAAAAATATTCAATTTTCATACTTTTAACATAAATCCCACAGTTCAAGAAGTTACAATCCCTTACATAATATTAAGTACGGGGATTTATGTAAAAAGAGAAAGAAAAAAAACCCCTGCAATTTCGCATTTTTAATTACACAAATATCTTATCATAGCAATAGTTTATTTAGAGATAATTTTCACTGTATAAATATATCAATTATCAATTTTCACAACAGCACTGAATCAAAATAGCTGTGCAAAAAAAAAAAAATCCGCCATGGCGACTTGCATGACTCCAGCGAGTTCAGACTGATTAATAATTGACGGAAAGGTTGATCTTTATTTTCCTTTGTACGTTTCCTGTCTTCTAGGTACTGTACAGATTTGTAGCACACTCTTAAACTTTCAGTCTGAAATTTGAAAGTACGTTTTTATTGTTGCAATAAGTATTTTATGGGAAAAGCGTGTATATTAACGCCGAGTGGTGTTTTTTTTTTTTTTTTCCTTCTTTTTTTTTTTTTTCCCTTTTCTTTCTTTTTTTTTTTTTTTTGCCTCTGTAAAATTACCATTTCAGAAAAACATTTATGGGCTTAAACTTTCAATAAAATAAGTTCGTAAAATTGAACAAATATTAAAGTTTTTAATATAAAAAAATTCTTCAGAGTTTCAACAGCTTTTATAGTAGTTCTTGTGTCAATCCTCATAAAAAATAATTTTTTAACATGCTCCATAATAAATAAAGAAATTAAACTGGAGCAAACTCCAAACATCAGGTAACTGATATTAGAAAAATGGATGAAAAAATTCTGTGACTTGGATTCGAACCAGGAACCTTGACTGTCATGGTCGACGCCTCTACCAATTGGGCTATTACGAACACTTGAAAAGCCATGCTGTCACTAAGTGTCTCAAAGACAACCAGTAGGCTTTCTCTCTTGACAGTTTCTTTTGACAGATGTGTGAAAGTCACTAATTGGAAAACTAATGCAATTTCCAAAAATCCTCCAAAATGCCACAGAATGGGCTTTAAGATCAATAGGATTTTTGCCAGGACCATAGAGTTAAGAGATAATTTTGCTATATCGACATTCTTTATTCAGAAATTCTACTGTATTTGCATCTTTATTTCATATTTAAAGGAATATAATGATATAACCAGTTATACAGGGTGTTTCAAAATTATGTACCATAAATTTAGTGACATATTCTTCAGGTCAAAAGAAGACGAAAATGTTCTATAGCACTTTGTCTGGAAACGATTTATTTACGCGATACAGCCAACTAACCCGGTGGCTCCAAATTACAGGAATTGTTCAAAGTGCCCGCCACCAGCTTGCATGCACGCTTCGGCTCATTGCATGAGCGACCGTCTGATGTCATGGAAGAGTTCGTCGCCAGCATTACGCACGGTTTGGCATGCATTTTCAATTCGTTGTCGCAGATCCATAATGTTAGGAACTTCTGTGCTGTAGACGATCGTTTTCACATGACCCCACAGAAAAAAGTCCAAGGAATTAAGGTCAGCTGATCTTGCTAGCCAGGCTACCGGTCCACCTCGTCCTATCCACCGATTCGTGTATGCAGCATTAAGGTGTGCTCGCACAACATGGCTGAAATGTGCTGGAGCACCATCATGCATGAACCACATGTTAGATCTTATCAAAAGAGGAACATCTTCCAGTAATTCTGGCAATGCATTCTGCAGAAACAAAAGATACGTTCGCCCAGTCAATCGTGGCGGCAACACGTAAGGGCCAATTACGTTATTTCCGTTGTCGGTGTGGATAGTCTGTTGGGTTCAGTGCCTGAACCAGTTGCAGGTGGTATGGATGCAAAAGCTGACGGTGAAGAATGCGCCAAACAGATGAGTGCGGAATGTGTACCATGGAAGAAATACGACGGGTGCTTGTCTGTGGTTCATCATGTATGATGTCAATTATCACATCCTCCTCATCCGACCAAAGGAACCACGCTCATCCTGTTTGACGGCCAAAGGAATTACGCTCCCTCAAATGTCTGTCGACAGATACAAATGTTCGGTTATTTGGAAAGCGTTCTTGGTAGAGTCTTCTTGCTTCCACAGCATTTCCGTCCGCAAGACCATACATTAGGTGCATGTCAGTGTATTCTGCACTGGAATACGTGTACATGACTTTTTTTTACGTAAATCGTAATGCGTATGTCAAAGCACTCAAACGTTCTGAAATTGATATTCCTAGTGGATGTAGTGAAACTACAGTAATGGAAACAACCATACACAACTAATGGAACAACCCTAAAGTAGGTTTAAATGGAACAAACCACTCAACCTAGTGTTGGGTTGAAACGCTGGAACTGCTAAAATATCGTCCGCTAACTACCGTGCTTCCCTACTGTATGATATTGGATTACTCGCAAACAAATCGTTTCCAGACAAAGTACTATAGAACATTTTCGTCTTCTTTTGGCCTGAAGAATATGTCACTAAATTTATTTTACATAATTTTGAAAAACCCTGTATATAAATCATCGATTTGTTATTTTAATATGAATTTTTAAAAAATGCTGAGAACTGTTAACTTTTCTGGAGAACTGTTATCCAGTTACGTCCATGAATTGAGTTCATTATTGTATCATCTTTTCTTGATACATTAACCTGTTTAAGAGCAGGTTCCAGTTTATTTATTATAAAATTCACACTGGGAAAAAAGTAAAGTTCTCAGACACCAGCATTAGCGACTTTTTTTTACTGCATGAATTTAGTTCAATAAATAAGTTCTTAAGGTATGGAAAATGATTCACTTATGAAGTAAAAATTTTACAGTAATAAATTCAGATCATGTAATCACAAATTAAAAAAAGAATAAAATGAAACTTTCGTCACAAATTTGGAGTCAATAATTAAACCTAATGCATTTTCATAATTTGTTTTATACTTTTTATTTTCAAAATAAAGTACTTTATTGAATTAAATATTTGTGGAATTGTTTTATTATTAATTTCTAAATTTGTTTTTGACATAAATATTTTTTTCCTCCAAAATGTCACAATTCAGGGTCAGCTTATTCGACCCAATAAGGTATATTGCTTTCCTAATGGCTTTTTTTTTATTATTGGTTTTGTTTGTTAGCATCGTTTTAAACTGTTTGCTGCATGTCTATCAATTACAGCTTTAAATTGACCATTCTCAAGTAGCCAATCACGCAGATCATTTCAAATTTATTAGGATTTTTAACCTGTCTTTGTGTGTCACACACTTATTTCTGTGTGATTTTTTTTGTTCGTTTTTTAAGCTGCTTTTTATCACTTTAAAAATTGTGAAAGCAGTATATTGAACAGGAATCAAAAAAAAAAAAAAAAATTCAAACGGAAATAAAATTTCTCTTGAACCAGAGCCGTAACCTACAATTTATTTAGTTTTGAATGTTTTCGGTTTTGGACCTAAATTGAAATTTCTGGAACGGAAGAAATAACAATTTGCTGCTCTGTTGTATTTCATGACAATCAATTTCAATCATACATTTTATTTATAGCAGCTTCATCAAAAAAAGGAATATTTAAATGAAACATTGAAAAAAAGTTTGGCAATTACAAAGAAGCCAAGGAGATCGTTCAGTGGTGGTCAAGAATCAAAAGCATATTGAGATACAAGTGCAAGCATTCAAACTTGGCATCATGTATTGCTCCACTCATTCGAATGTTCCAGCCTGTACCCAAATAGTGTCACAGGCTGCATTGACATGCTGTTCAAGTGTCTTAACATCAGGAACTGATTCCACATAAGAGTCGTTCTATGTGAAATGAAACTCTTAAAAAACACTAGATTTTTATAAAAGGTTCAAACTTATTTTATACATTCCCTACTTCAAAACCGAAAATTTCAAAGTAAGTAACCCCATGGTGTTAATTTTCATCTAACATAATTTCTTCCTAAAATATTCGCAGTCAAATTTACAGAAGTTAGCCTTAACTGGTATTCTATAAACATGTTTCTCTGAAAACTGTACGTTGTACAGGTTTCATTCATAGCTCATTTTAAAGCTTAAAATGTTTGCTTTTGAACTATATATTTTCAGATATAATTAAAATTAAAGAAAAATTTAACATGATTTTAACATTAATTTTGAAAATATTAAGTTAAAACAACATATTAAAAATCTGTAAAAAATACTAGCATATTTCTTGTTATTTGTTCTTATGGCCACCCAAGTTTCAAAGTGGAATTCCTTTTAGAAGTATAGAAAATAAATGTGAAATGATGTAATTTAATTAAAAGTGTTAGCTACTCATGATGTGATCCGCTTCAAGGATGTCACCTGAGCCATTGTTGTATTCTGGCTCCTGCTCATACTGATTGAACTATTTGGAATTTCATCCTGTAATTTCTTAGTGTTATGCAATGGATATGAGGGAATTAATATTTGATTTTATAAAATTAAAATGCGTTTTTTCCCGTTCATACATTATTTTGAAGTTCATAAAGTAAATTAAAGAAAAAAGTGATTCATTTTAGTTTCAATTTGAAATATACGACAATATTCTACGACTAAATACACTGGTGGCCAAAAGTTAGGACCAACCAGCAATGTCAAGAAAAACTGAATTTATACGAAAACTGTTTTACACCTACAACTCTAAGTAAATATGAAACAATATTCAGGGAAGAAACGAATTTATTTCTGCGTTGTTGGTTTCTTATTACCTAAAATCAAAATAAGACTGGGTAAATATTTGGAACACATTTGTATAACATAAAGGAGAAAAAAGTATTACATCATTAACTAATGAATTATTTTGATATTTGAGATCATTTTGACTTTACAATATTTGACAAACGACCTGAAATAGAATTAAATAAGCTCTTAATAATATTTGGCTTAACAGCTTTCTGAATGGCTGCTATTAGTTGTTTTCGAGATTTGTACTGACTGTTTTGGTAAATTTTTTCGTTCCATGAGATGCCACACATTCTCAATATTGAGATCTCGATTTCGAGCAGTCCAAGCAAAAGTGGAAATGTTGTTGCTCTCAAAATAGGTTTTCACAACTCGTGCTGTATAGATTGCAGGACTGTCCTGCTGCTAAATCCATGGTTTTTGCTTAAACTAGACTTTGCACAAAAGGATCACATTGTGAAGATCATCTTTATATTGAGCCGTTGTGCATTGTCCATCTATAATGTGAATCTTCAACTTTCTGTTGCTTCCAATGGCACCCAGAATCATCACTCCATTTGCTGCTTAATACGCAGTGGAACAAGCGTTTCTTTATCACAATGCTCTTCATAAGAAGCTATATTATCAGGATCATCCAAACTGATTCGTTTTCATCAGAAAACACAACCAATTGGAAGTCTGTTTTCACACAAATGTGTCTTAGCAAACTCCAGTCTCTCCTGCATGTGTTTTTGTGTTAGTGGCAACTTTTTGGGTATAATTTCATAGGCAAAGTTCTGAGCACGTAGTTCGCTGCGAATTGTTGTTCTTGAGGCAGCAAGTTGCAGATTAAGTTTGGCTTGTGTGGTGTTGACTACATGCCCAGATGTAATATCATGTCTAACATGTCTCTTAATTCTTGATTTGTCTCTTTGCATCAGTGCACAAGGTTGTCCTATTTCCGTCCTGTTTTCCAATTAACATTTTTAACAATTCTGATAAAGATTTGTAGCTCACACGGAACTACAAATTCGATTTCAGCAACTTTTTTGAAGTTTGTAAATTGCTTGTTAAAATTTCTAATTCGCTCTCGTTGGCCTTCAGTTAACATTGTACAATACATAATATGGTTTTGGGTCTCACCACACAACACGATGACTTCTAATATGCAAATTATTTGCATGTTTGTGATATTGGTCCAAACTTTTGGCCAGTCTTATTTTGATTTAAGGTAATAAAAAAGCAACGACGCAAAATAAATTTGTTTCTTCCCTGAATATTGTTTCAAATTTACTTAGAGTTGTAGGTGTAAACTAATTTTAGTATAAATTTATTTTTTCTTGATTTTTCTGGTTGGTCCAAACTTTTGGCCACCGGTGTATAACCAGAGATATGTTTCGTTTTATGTGATGAGATGCGTGGAATTTTGATAACTTTGAGAATTAATTGATCTAAGGAGTTTAAATGATTAATTTTAAATTTAAATGTGGCCAGTCTCCTTTTAATGGGGAAAATCGTAAAATTAATAAAAACAAAAAAATAAATAATAAATAAAGTCACCAATCTTGAAAAACGATGAAGAAACTTGTGAGATGGAAGAAAACTCAAAGGAAGTAGTCTATTGAAGATGTTGTTGATAGCAGAAATAAACCCAGTCTATTGAGGATGTAGATGAAGTCTTGTGAAGATAATGTTGATAGTGGAAAACGATAATCCTGAAGGAAGTGTTGGTTTTGAAACACAAATGAAATTTTGAAGAGGGTGATCCAAATATTTGGAATATAATTTATATAAAACGTTTTCGAGAATATTTCTCATCAGTAGGATAAAACATTTTTGAATGGTGAAAACAGTTGAAATAAGAATTTAACAATTGATATAAAGATGATGAAGCTAAGTTGGTTGTAATTGTTGGTTATGATTGTTGTTATAGACATAACAGCTATGTATGATAACATCCCAATCATACCAATTCTCAACATCATAAAAAATCAATTAAAAACAAAATTACCTTACACGAAAGTACTAAAAATCATGCAATCCATAAATCTATGTTTCACCAACAATCAATTAAAATTCAATGAAAAAATTTATTCACAAATTGAAGGCTTACCCATGGGTAGCCCATTATCACCAATTCTTTCCAACATCTATTTAAATAACATGGAGCACAATTTACTAAACAAATCACAACACAACACATAAAAATATGAATGAGATATGTAGATGACATCCTAGTCATAACAAACAAACCAATAGAAATATTAAAAACGCCTATTAGTAGAACGATATCCTTTAAAATTTACACACAACAACATGACCAACAACCGTATCACATTTTTAGATATAAACATTATAAAAAATGAAAATAATCTACATTTTGAGATATATGAAAAACCAACAAAAGGTAACAACATACCACATTACTTATCACAACAACCCACACACCAAAAAATTAACACTATTAAACAATATTTACAAAGAATAAAAAATCTTACATCCCCGAAATATATTCCTACAAATTTAAAAAAACTTAAACTGAACCTAATATAAAACAAATATCCAATAACTTTAATAGACAAAATTTTAATAGATGTGTTTACAAACAATACAACAAAAACTATACCAATTCTACAAGAACAACAAAAAAGATATTCAATGCAATACAATAATAAAATTTTCCACAAACAGAAAAAAATATTAGAACAAATACCAAACATAAAAATCATACCAAAAATAACAAATAACATTACTAAAACATTAATAACCACCACCAACTAAAAACAACAATCAATCAAAATAATAGCACAAATATTGATTTCAAAGAAATATGTCAAAATAATAAAGAAAAATGGTACACTAGAAATATAATTTATAATTGTAAAAATTGTGGACATATCTACACAGGTCAAACTAAACGACAATTAGAAATAAGATTAAAAGAACATGAAAGAGCACTTTGCCACAAAGACAAAAACAACCATTTAGTAAATCATTGTATCAAAGAAAACCACATACCAGATTGGAATAACACAAAAGTCATTGGAAAAAAAGAAAATTATAAAAAAAGATTAATTAAAGAAACAATAAATATCATTACAAATAACAAAAATTTAGCCAAGCCTTCAATAGAGATAAACAATAAATGGACACTACTTTTAAACAACAATTAACCTAGTATACAATAGCCAACAATCATAACCGACAATTACAACCAACTTAGCTTCATCATCTTTATATCAATTGTTAAATTCTTATTTCAACTGTTTTCACCATTCAAAAATGTTTTATCCTACTGATGATGAGAAATATTCTCGAAAACGTTTTATATAAATTTTATCCCAAATATTTGGATCACCCTCTTCAAAATTTCATCTGTATTTCAAAACCAACACTTCCTTCAAGATTATCGTTTTCCACTATCAACATTATCTTCACAAGACTTTATCTAAATCCTCAATAGACTGGGTTTATTTCTGCTATCGACAACATGTTCAATAGACTACATCCTTTGAGTTTTCTTCCATCTCACAAGTTTCTTCATCGTTTTTCAAGATTGGTGACTTTATTTATTATTTATTTTTTTGTTTTTATTAATTTTACGATTTTCCCCATTAAAAGGAGACTGACCACATTTAAATTTGAGAATTAATAATACATGTAACTAAAATTATTTTTATTTGGCAAACGAAAGTATGCATGCCTTATATTTTATCCACTAGAATACACTGATAAAGTTTGAGAAAAAATCTGAGACACTAAGGTCAATTATCACCCGATTTTGTCAGATTTGACGTGGAATGACTCATAAGCAACATTTTTGAGGTGCGCTCACAACATTTATGAACTTTTTCTTTTTTTGTTACTTTTCTTGTGAGAAATATCCTCTTGAACTTGGTCCCCAATATTTTATTAATTTGCCCTGTATATGGTGCACTCCATGTTTCATTTAATGATGCTGTTTCAAACTGCTTCTTTAATGATATTTTCAGATTTTTTTTTTTATCAGATTACAATTTATTCATTTCACTTATCAAAATTTACATATGCTTGCTTCATTACAGCGGGGAAAATACAATGAAATTTGTTATGAAACTTGGGCATACAATTAAAAAAAATTTTTTTTTTAATTTGAAAATATTTGGCTTTATTCTTTAATTTTCTATAGAATTTAAGAGTGAAGACTACAGAAAATAAAATTGGGTTTTTCCATGTTTTCTGAATGCATTGATAAGTTGTGGCAGCGTTTGTTATTATTATAAAAGAACAACTATGTATTACTGTATTGCTTAATGGTGATTTTACAAGTGGTGTAGTAAAGTTTTGTATTGCTTATATTTTTAAGTTATGAAACTGACTAGAATTCTGATTGTATTTCATTAAATTGCAAATATAAATATTTTTATATTTGTGCATTTTGCTCCAGTAATGTTTTGCTGGTTGAATTAATTCCTGTGTGAACTTTGTAACTGCTGCAGACTAAACCTTGTAACACTACAATAAATTCTATACTTAGTTTAAGGTTAACATGTGTAAAGTTTTGATCATGTTCAGTAAAGTACAAGGTTCGACAATTAACAAAGAGACTGTGTGACCACGATGATGCGTATTTTCGATCTGTAAACTATCCTTGTGTAGAAGTTGCAAAAAATAAAGTTGCGTGTGCTTATATGTTCTCGTGCGTCAACTCCACGCAATCATTAGTTGATGTTCCAATATTAAACATGGAACAAAGGGCAAACACTAAGTTCTGTTTTAAACTTGGAAACGCCGCTAGGAAACTTAAAAATTGATAAAGCACGTGTTTTTGAATGGTTTGCTAGATTTCGTGATGGCCGGAAAGAGCTGAAAGATGATGAACACACAAACGATAAGGAGGTGAGAGAACTTTTGTTAAGTGATCGGCGAATGAATCTGAAAATGATGGAAGAAGTCTTAAACATTAACCGAGAAACAATTTGCTTAATATTATTAGAAGATTTGGGCAAAAGGAAACTGTGTATTCTGTTTGTGCCATATTTCTTAACAGATGAGCAAAAAGGAAACTGAGTGGATAGTTGCACGGAATTCATTACATCTGCAGATGCCAACCCGAACTTTCTGGATTCAATTGTGACGGGACGAAACCTGATGCTATCAAAATATGACCCTGAAACAAAACGACAGCGCGTGAAATGGCATCCCCAACGTCCCTGCGAAAACAAAGTCCGGTTTGAAAAGTCAAGAACAAAGTAATGCTCTTCACTTTTTTGATAGCACTGGCATTATCCATAATGAGTTTATTCCGCCTGGACCAATAATCGACAAAGAGATCACTTAATGAGATTTTGCAGCATCTAAGAGAATCCATCGAGTATGTCCACAATTTCATGCAAAAGCAGTGATGCTGCTAGGCAAAAATCTGCTCACCCACGCT
Organism: Rhysida immarginata; assembly: GCA_023313115.1. Classification (NCBI taxonomy): domain Eukaryota; kingdom Metazoa; phylum Arthropoda; class Chilopoda; order Scolopendromorpha; family Scolopendridae; genus Rhysida; species Rhysida immarginata. Next base: position 1,578,285 of record JAHWFO010065355.1, read on the forward strand.
GCCCCTCGGAGCTGCACAAACACAAGAAACTGAAACCAATAAATGCCAACAATGTGCGGCTTAAATATTCATTGGAGCTTATCATTGTGGCGTGAGTGATTTAAAACCTCGTAATTAAACTGCTACGTACATTCATTTAAAATATTAACTAACTGCATCAGTTTAGTTGGTAGCCGTGACCAGCTGTTTATCGTGTTATTCCTTGTGCTTTTCTTATCCTCTGTGCTGGCAAGTCGAGCCTTTTGTATTCATGTGTGGTGGTTTCCTGTGGTCGCTTTACTGTCAAATCAAACAGCTTCGTCGGCGAGAAAAAGTATTCCTCAATAAGCTTTCATGTTTAAATTAGCATTAATAAAATGTTTAGGGATAATACAGATCAACTGTATAAGGTATAAAGTTTAAAAATCATTATTCGCAATTTTATCCTGCAAAAATAGTGCATAAATTGTTGAAAAATATACTTTAAAAACTAGTGAGGACTGTACCACCAGATGATGTCTTTTCGGGGCATCACAAAGTCAGGAAGAGATTAGCCTAGAAGAAATTAGAAAGCCTTAACGTGCCCTAATCGCACACAGATTCCGAAGTTAGCATTATGCCTTAAATATATAAATGTAGGTCACTGAAATGCCCATGTACTTTTATTAACTTTAAAGCAAGAATGTAGCTGCAATCAGTGCCCCTTCCAGACATTCAGTGCCCCTTCCAGACATTCAGTGTCCCATTGCCTTTGAGTGCACCATGCTGCCCTTTGTTTCTGTAGCCAACACTGAAAAGGGAGTTGGTTCTTATCCAAGGTAATGCCAGACTTGTCAAGGAGTTCTTAGCCAGTAAAGGAATTGTGGAGCTTTTATCACCTTCCCTATTTTGCAGTATCTCCCCACCAGACTTTTTCCTCTTCCCAAGGTGAAAACAAGTTCGAAAGGACACAAATTTGAGAAAATAGAGGACTCCAAAAAGAATGTTACAGCCGAACTTGAACAGTTAAAGACAGAGGACTTAAAGCATGTTTCCAAAATTTGTATGAATTCTGCATACTTGAAAAATATTAAACAGTTTTGCTAGAAATGTGTCTTCTATTTGTTAAATTGCTCCAATCTCGTTTATTAATTGTCTCGCCTTGTATAAAGTAAAAAAAATTCATTTAACTACTAAAGTCTATAAGAGGGTTCTTCTATACATTAAATTCCGGGATTCAGGCCTACATGGGAAGGAAGTGCAAGGTCATATACAGGAGCTGTTGCATGTTGAGAATTTGCATTTTTCATCTTCCTTGGCCCAGCCGCAAATGCTTTATATTCATTCTATGTGATAGCAGTCTCACAGTAGGTAGTAATTTTGCTGGCGATGTGATTATTCAAATCCAGCACATGAGCAATATTCGAAGATGATTGAAAATATCCTCTTTTTGTATAGTGGGTATCTGGAGGATTTTCATCAAACCTGCAAATTAGCATCTATTATAGCCAACATCTTGATTATTTATATGTATGCAAAATCAGTCTTTGCTTCAAATTCAACAGTTTAAATGTTAATTTTATATTCCAGGTACTACTGTCCAAAAATGAGTTTTTAAAAAGAAATGTTGGGTTAGTCCTTAAGTTTAATTCAAATTTGTAAACCAGAAAACCTATATCTTCACAATTTGAGATTAGAGAAGTTTGAATGGATGTACACTGTTTGACAATTTCTAAGGAACAGCAGCATTTTTGTCAAGAAATACTGTCCCAAGAAATAAACGTTACCAATAGATGTACAGTGCTCCCTCTATATAACTGGATTCTACATAACGCCAAATTTATAATTGTAAGTCCATATAACAAAGTTTTTTTTCCTGAAAATAAAAACTGCAGACATGAATGAGTTTGCAATTTTTATTTTCCGGAAAGAAACTTCGTTATATACACTTGCAATTATGTAGAGTTATAAATTTGGTGTTATGTAGAGTGCCGTTATATAGAGGGAGCACTGTATTACAGTGACTATGAACACAAAATGGCATGGAATTTGAACTAAGGAAACGAACATAACAGCAAAAGCAGAAGAGGTACCATGAAGCATCAATGAGTGACTAAAGAAAAATATTGGTTGTTTGTCGCCAGCTTGAAATGCGAGACCCTTAGTAGTGAGTATTGCCTCCTCGAACCACAATGCATGTTTTACTTCTGTTTGGCATGGTTCCCACCAGACTGTTGAAAACAGCAGCCGGGATCTTATCCCATTCTTCCTGTAATGCAGTTGTTAGTTCCTGTAGCATTCTGGGAGAGGGATTTCTTTGTGCCAGACGTCTACCAAGAGCGTTCCAGGCATGTCCTCTGGGATTGAGGTCTGGGGAGTATGCGGGCCACTGCAAACTCTTGATATCCTTACTCTCAAGAGCATCCAATACCATGTTCGCCCTGTATGGAAAACATCCAATACCATTGTCATCCATGAAAACAGTTGGATCAACTGCTCCATGGAAAAGACGAACGTGATCAGAAGAATCTCCCTGCAATACTGTGCTGCTGTAACACTCTCTCCTGCAGGGATGCATGATGCCCCCCACCCCTCACACCACACCTTCTTTACCAAAACGTTGCACTTCCCGAATGTGTTGTTGGTGATAAAGAGTTCCCTTTCAAGCCAGATCAGTCGATGCCCAGAATCACTCTGCATAGTTTTCCAGTGCCCCTAAATAGCGGAATGCGCATGTTCCTTAGCAGTTGTCAAGCATTGAATATTTTACAGCGCCTTATGTTTTTTTTTGTTTTTTTTTAAGCAATTTTGTACTATCTGTACGTTTTATTTATAAATTAAATGAAGAGAGGCATTATGGTGCAATGTTTATTTTAGATCTAACTTCATTCAACTAGTTTTGGCTAATCCACATTCATCAAGGTACAAGGGAAAGGGGGGGCTAGCAAGCCCTTATGTAGTGATACAATGAACAATACATATATTTATTATGTATTAATAATTTAAATTTGTTTGAATCTTATGGCAATTATGTACTAACCATACTACAGGTATACTGATTAAAAAGATTTGAATTTATTAACTACAATATGCTGAAAAATTTATATTAAGCATTTGGTCATAAGATATTTTATTTATTTATTTATTTATTTATTTATTTATTTATTTATTTATTTATTTATTTATTTATTACTTTTTATTAGGGTGGTGATCATTCTTATCAGTATATGCAAGATAGACGTGGAAGAAAAGACAGAAAACATGTAAATAATTTGTTTAATTTTAGATTTACTTTATATCCTAAAATTAAGTGTCAGTAAGTTGTTCGTCTCATGATTCTGTGTATGTGTATTTTTAAAGTTAGCAGTTTTAAGGGGAGTCGCTGACGAAAAAATCTGATTTTGGGTCAAAATTTTGAAATTTCTGAAAATTGTACACTGAGGAGCAGAACTCATGGGATAGCAGATCGCTGATTCGCGATCGGACACCACGTGTGTTCCATGTCCCCTGGTGGCCTACGCAGTGTCCGTTGTTGTGTGTGAGAAAGCGGTTGTGTGTTTGATTCATGTGAAATGCAACATTGCCGTGAGTTGACAGCATTCGAATGGGGCATGGTGGTGGGTGCCTGATGCATGGGAAATTCAATTTTGGTGGTCGTGCATGAATTCAGTTAAACACGTTCAACCGTGTCTAGGGTGTACCAAGAATGGTTTGAGGAAGCTGCAACAGTCCACAACAGACACCAGAGCGGGCATCAAGCCAACCTCGATGACCGTGACTGGTGACACCTGGAACGAATGGTAACAACGACAGGATGGCCACAGTGCAACAAATCATGACCAATTCAACGTCGGCCGAGCTAGAAACTTCTCCCAATGGATAATCCGTAGGAACATGCGGGCCCTCGGCTATGGGAGCCATCGCCCTATGTGGGTACCAGTGTTAACTCCATGTCATCGGACACTCCAGCGTGCAATTTCAAGCAATCACATGGGAGAGACACTGCAACAGTGGCATAACATCATATGGTCGGATGAGTCACTGTATCAACTGTTCCATGCCGATGGGAGGCACCGTTTGTGGCACAGAGCTCATGAGGCGATGGACTCTGCATGCCAAGAGGGCATGGTCCAGGGCAGTGGGGTATCAGTCATGGTCTGGGGTGCATTTTCCTGGTATCAAACGGGCCCTCTTGTTCTTCTGAAAAACACATTTGGTGGTCTGTGGTATCGTCAACTGCTTGAAGACCATCTTCACCCGTTTTTGGCCTTCCAACAGTCCGACGACCTTATCGTCTTTCAAGATGAAAATGCACCACCACATAACTCTGTCACCCGAGAATGGTTCGAAGAGCATGCAAGGGAGGTCCAACGACTGGACTGGCCACCCCGAAGCCCTGATATGAACCCTGTTGAGCATATCTGGGATGCCCTTGAACTCTGGCTTCGTGTGCTGGATCCTCCACCCACGAACCGCAATTGGCTAAGCTCTGCAGACTGTGTGGTGTCATCTGCCTCCGGAAGTGTACCAGGGACTTGCAGGATTCGCTTCCACTTTGTATCGCTGCGTTCCACAGGGCCAGAGGGTGCCCAAAAAGAGCTGTACGTGTTGCAATATTGGCAAAGTACTCTATAAATTCAATCTAAAAATTAACTTACAAGGGAATCCCTCGAACATGTATGTCACAGATTTCCACCAAATTGAAATGTTACTCCTTTGAAGCTACTATAGATGCTTGCAAAATAAGAGTGCGAAATGGTGTTTCTTTCAAAATAAACCGCGAAAACGAAAAAATTTCAGCATACATAGCCATACAAGGACTCCATTGTTAAAGCGGTTAGGCTATATGGGGTTCCCTTGTTAGTCAAAAAAGGGTTTTTTTTTGTAATTCACTAACTATTGCAGATATAAGAGTAAACTTGATGTTGTTTTGAGGATAATTTTTATATCTTTGTGTTTAAAATTTTATTTAAGTTCATTCATAAATAGAAAAGTAATTTCATAAATAAAAAAGAAATCCGCCTTCATTAGCAGAACCTTGTTAACATCCAGCTTAGTGTTATAGTGAAAAGAGCTTTGATTGTTAAGTAAAAGAATTCCATTGAAGTAGTTCTCTGACACTTACTTTGTGTGTTTATAGTGAATCAGTTGCATTTTGATATTGTTTTGTTAACCTTAAGATTGTCTTATTTACTTTATATATTAAAAAAAAAAATCCTGTGAACACCATCCCTTAATTATTGTTTTTTTATTTTAATGTTTTATTTATCTAGGATGATAGACGAAGAAGCAGCAGCTCGAGCCGCAGCCACAGTTACAGTCGCAGTAGAAGTAGAAGTCACAGTCGTACAAAGAGTCGAAGTCATAGTAGATCTCGTAGTCGTTCTCATTCAAGAAGTTGGTCACACAGTCGTAGCCGTGAAAGAAGTACTTCACCATCTGGTCGGCGCTATCGATCTCAAAGCAGTTCAAGTAGCCGAGGAAGTAACAGGTGGGCAAGGTGAGGAAACCTGTTTATGCAGTGTTCATATTATGTGGTTTTACTGTCTCTTCACTTGGTTTGTTTTTGTTGACTTCTAGATCTATCAGAGTTTAATTGATAATTTAGTACACTCAAACATCTCTTTACAGGAAGTCCTATTGCATGTTTTTTTAGATTCTAGAAAGATTCTCGATACACAATATGAACAAAAGTCTTAAAAACATGCTATTGATATTTAAAGACTACAGTGATGTTGTTAATAGGGCATTTTATCTCCTTTTGCTTATCCTCCTGGGTAAACTGTCCACTAGCAAGTGAATGTACGATGCTAAGTTCTTGTATTTGAATGAAATTTTGCGAGTATGCATGAGTATGGATCCAAAAAAAGGTTACAAGCAGCAGCATTAGAAAAGTGGAGAGAATATTTTCCCCCAGAATGGAGACAGGTGGCGCTAGTTGTCTTACAGTGGTTGTGCGGCTAGGTAGTGTCAGTTCGCAGATGCATCGGAGCGATTGAAATGGCAAAAACGTTAGAAAAGTGGTCTCATTTGGAGGTGCAAGCCATGATTCGTTTTTTATGGGCAAAGAATGTGTCTGCATCTGAAATTCAGTCAAATCGTGAAGTTTATGGTGAAGAAGCAATGAGCAGACAACATGTAGCGAAATGGTGTCGCTCTTTTCAGTCGGGCAGCGAGCGGCCGTCCAAGTTCTTCAACGGCAGAAATCAATATGGTATGCGTTGAAGAAACACTTTACTGGAACAAGGTTCTCTTCAGGCAGTGATGTGAAAACAGCTGCCAAGAACTGGCTCAATGGGCAGGGATGTGATTTCTACCAAGTCAGGTTAAATGAGTTGGTCCTGCATTCAGATAAATGCCTAAATAGGTTTGGTTTGGTGATTATGTGGAAAAGTGATCAGCAAGTATGCCTCTTAATTCCTTTTTGTATTTTCTATTGTTAATAAATAATTTTGTATTACCTTTGTGACTTTTTTTTTTTTTTGATCCATCCTCATAAGATTTTTAACTGCACCCATACAAACAAGATGAAACTCATGCAGGATATTCAAGAAATGTATAAAATAAATGGGGTGGGAAGGGGAAAACAATAGACAAGAAGAACAAGGCACTTTCGTTATAAGAGAATTAATTATAAATAGTTGTTTGTCCTTAATAAATTTGCCAGGTCTATGAAAAAATAAAGCAAGTCGACTGTAAATATTTTGTTAAATGAATTAATTGCACTGTCATGTCTGTGTAGAAAGAACTCTTATTTCGTAATTGCCTTTATTTATAATAAACTTGTCGTTTTTTATAAATTTTGGTTATTATATTATTTTGTTAAAGTTCTTAATTTCAGTTTGTATTATTTTCTTCAACATATATTCATTAGACCTAACATATTAGGGGTCATTTGGCCGGAAGTGTTACTGTCCATGCGTATTTTGATGTCACTGGATGACAGCGAAACCTCCACAGAAACCAGAACATGGCGGCAGAATCTTGCGTTAGCGACACTTGACAACTTGTTGACTCTTTCGCAATTCCCGTCTTTTGTACCATTTATTTAATTAAATAAAAACAAAATGCCATTATATTGAGAAATTTATAATTATATTATAATTGTAAAATATGTTTTAATAAGAACACTGAGACAGGGATGATATATTTCTCGTTAAGATTCAAAATAAAGTTGGTCTTACTGTTACCAATTAAGAATTGAATTATAATTTTGATATTATTTTAGAATAAATTATTTTATTTATGCAGGTATTTGGAAATTAATTTATAAAATTGTAAGTTTTACAAGTAAACTTTTCTTCAGAAATACAAAGAAAAAGGATTTTTACGTGAAAACTTTTTTTCTTTTGTGACCAGAATAATGGCTACTGCACACATTAAGTTTGATGAGCTTAGTGCTAGAACTCATCCAATGATGTCACAATACGCATATGCGTTAAGCACTTCTGACTTAAGTTGGTCTTTATTCTAGATTACCTTGGATTCCCATGATTTAATCATCCACAAGGGTAATTCCTGCTTTCACAAAAGCATTTCAAGCAGCATTTTCTTTTACTCTTTGACCATGCAAAATATATTGATTCATTTGAAAGAAAACTCAAGTTTTGTCTCGATTCTTTAAAAAGATCGGTTAATAGCCGACATTGATACAAGTGCAAAATAGTGCCCCCTAACTTCTTGGCTGATACCTTTAGACTGGTCCCGTTCATGTTTTGTATTTATTATTTCTCTGGATATAATCAGCTCTAGTTGATGTAAAAGTAATTTGATGAAGTTATTAGAGGCTTTACAATACGTAACTGGGGAAACCTGAAAATAATTCTTCCCGATTTCGCCTTTTATTACAGCTTTATTAAGGATAAAGCCAGAAATAAAAGGTGAAACCACTTGGAATTCTTTTGTGATTTTCCCAATTAGGTATTGCTTCTATTGCAAAGCTTCTATTCAACATCACCAAGAAGGGGCAATACAGAGACATGTTCATTTATTAAGTGAGTAATTTGCCTTATTTTTGAACTTATAAATTTGGGATTTCATTCGGAAAAGTGGGCCGCAAACTACTGTGCTGGTGGATATCGCAACTGGGTGGCCATTTTGAATTGCTACTTAGAAAATCTGAAATGTTGATATTGAAAGAAAGCAACTGACTGGTTAAAGATATTAATATGAAAAAAACTGATTTTATTGCTGTCGAACTGGCCTTATTAGATTATTAAAATTTAATTTAAGCTTTTAACTTTGCCTTGGTTTTATTATCAGATTATCACAAGCAATTTTGCAAAATACACAATAGTGAATTTTTTTAACTTTTATTTTGCGTAATATGCTTATTCTGAAAATTATAGTACATAAATTTTGTATAGAATAATGAATGCATTTGTGAAAATTTTTTTTATTTAAATGTTTTTACTTTAGGCCCAAAAAGCGAGCATGGAAGGGAGATCCTCCTTTCACTGCACCTGAACCGGGAGGTACTGCACCTGCTGATGCTGGAGCACCATCAGAACCAGTAAAGCAAGAGCCTCCTCAAGAAGGTGATCCAGCTAATAAAGGAGAAGAAATGAATTGGGAGTCCTTGCCAGCTCTTGAAACAGAAGATGGTACTGTCAAAAATGCTGATGCAGAACTTCTGGAAATAGCCCAGATGCAATGTGCAAGTCCTGCTAATGATAAACCTGTGAATGACTCTGAATCGAGAAGCCGGAGTAGTTCTGCGTCAGATCGTTCCCATAGCAAGGAACGTAAAAAGAAGAAAAAGAAGCATCATCGTTCAAAGCATCGTCGCCATCGACATCATCGCAGGCATCATCATCATCCTTCCAGTGATGAGGAAGGACAGGTAATTGTTTAAATATTTTATTGAACAATGGAAATTGTGGAAGGTAGGTTTTAAGTCTAGAATTTTATACAAAAGTTGCCAATCTTTGGTGATAAAAATCGATGCAATGACAGCAGTCCTGCTATTGAAATTTAATTCTGAGTTTTAAATTTTATAAATGAGATGCTAAGATTGAAAATTGATTGATTTAAACATTTACTTGTTTAATTCTAATGCAATGGTTCTCAACCTTTTCACAACCTTCGTACTATTAAAACAAAAGTTTTCATATTCCCGTACCACTAAAACAAAATAACTAACTAAATGTTGCCATTGACTCTTTTCAAGTGCCACTTGCTAACTGCTTGTATACCACCAGTTGAGAACCACTGTTCTAAAGCAATATAAATAAATAAAAGTTGCAAGAAGATGTGAATGGATTGTTTTACTATTTTCATGGAAAAGACCAGGGGCAGGTTTTGGACTTTTGAACGTCATGTAACCTACAGTGAATAAAAAACTAAGCAAAAACTGTGGAATGGACCAACCAAAATCGGTGGGAACCTCTAACCCACAAGGAGATTTGAAATACGTAGCGGTATTTCAAATCTCCTTGTGGATTAGAGGTTCCCTCAGATTTTGGTTATAGTGAATTGATATCAGTTTCATTGTTAAAAGATAGCTTAACAATCTCAAATGTTTTGATTTTACAATTTTTTTTTTATGTATAATTGATGCTTATTTCATTATGAACTCTGACTCAAAATTTTGCCATAGGGTTGTTCCTTTGCTATGAATTAGGATGTTAATTTTTTTTTTTAATTTGCCCTTTGTAAAAAATAAAAAAATAAAACAAAAAATAAACAAAACAACACAAAACACACCAACATATTACCTATATGCTCTTGTTACATATTTAGGTACCTTCTAATATATTTGTTAATGGGGTGAAATCTTATGAGAGACAAGGTTTATACATTTTGCCTGATAGATATAGCAATACTAAGGCATCTGGCCATGCGACTTAAGTGGCAATACTAAATTCGAGGGGCGTTCAAAAAATCCGTACAATCACTGAAACCAAGAGGGAGAGGGACACTATTGTTGTCAGGGCAAGCACACGTTCATGTAGTTTCCACACAATGAAAGGACATGCACTGCAAGATCACGTGACTCCGCGGGAGCATCACATTCAAAATGATGCATCCCGTGGAGAAACTGTAATTGTGCTCGGTGATAGATTTCCTCTACCTGAAGGGCAGAATTCCAAGGAAATGTACGTGGAGCTGTTTGAGGTGTACGGTGATAGTGCCCCAGAATATGAAACTGTTGCAAAGTGTTGCAGATGCTTTAATGTGGCAAATCAAGTATTGAAGATGACTACCAAGGAAAGCAAAGATGCAGGCTCATTGGGGAAGGTGATGCTCAGCATCTTTTGGGATTACCAAAGTGTTCTCCCTCATGACTATGCCCAAAAGGCCCAACTATCACTGGCAGGTACAGTAGAACCTCGTTTTTACGAATCTTAGGCGACCAATAACACTTATTCGTAAAAAACAAACCAAAAAAAAAAAAGCAAGTAAATGGGCACTGAATTTTTAATAGGCAGTATTTTTAATACAAATAGGCTTATACACTGATTAAGTATTCGAGTATGCATATTTGAAGTTATATCATTATTTAAGTAGTTTGAAAAATCAAAAAAAAAAAACTTTCAAAATTATGGTCTGTACATTTTTAGTTGCACACAGATGGTTTTTTAGAGTTTCTAAGGAGCTTTTAATTTGTGAGGATGTTGCTTTGATGTCGTATTTTCCAATTTCTCGTCGTCGTCATCTTCATGTTGTTCTTCGCCACCATCATTGATAGGATCGCAAATTTCGTTTCATTTAAGTCGGAGAAGTTAAAACATCCGCATCAATATTAACAAACTCGGAGAATTTAGATTGAAAATTCAGCTTACTTTTCAGGATTTCCCACTCTTCAAATCCTTCAAATTTGCTAGAATCATCTTTGGGTGGGACTACAAGTTTAGTTTTACTTTCGTTTGCATTACTTTTGGCACCCTCTGTTGGCAACGGCGGAAGCTAGTCTAGTTAATCATCGATCGCGACGGCGATAACATAACCAAATGAACAAAATGCAACCAGGCTGCTCACGCAAAACATTTTCACTTTTTTAGTAAAATTTTTTACTACCAATTACAACTTCTACTTCGTAAAATCCGAATTTCGTCGTAAACACACTTCATAAAACTTAAAGTTTATTATATGGAAATTAACAGGAGGGGGTCGGGATTTCAGAATTACTTCGTAAAATGCGAGTTCGTAAAAACGAGGTGCTACTGTATTATCGTGATCTTCTGTCAAAGTTGCGGGTGGCCTTCAAGAAGAAACTCCCCAGGAAGCTAACCAAAGGCATTCGCTTGCTCCTTGACAATGTGTCTGCTCACTCAGTGCAGGAGACTGTCACACAAGCTGCTGCTTTGGGGTATGAAATTCTGCCTCACCCTCTTTACTCACCAGACCTGGCACCCAGTGACTGCTTCCTCTTCCCTCATACCCTGTTCACACTACAAATCTTGATCATAATCAGAAATGCAGTGTGAACGGAACGTGATTATCATCATGTTCGAAACATATGTAATTTCACGCACGTTCCTCTAACCTGGTCAAATCCTTACACACATTCAAAGCTGATCAACTCCCAGGATCTAATGTGCTCGCTGGTGCTTTTCATAATGGCGTAAAAATGCCACTTCGCTATATATTTAATAGTTATAGGAACTAATTGCACTGTCGTGCCATGAATAGTTAACTTAGAAGGAACTCTTATTTGTTCAAGAACAGCGGTTATGAACCGAAACAAAAAAGAAACTAAGTTATTTTTATAATCAGAGAAGATTAGGTCGGCGGTGAAGTGACTATCGCTAAAATCTCCACTGATGCCATCTAGCGGGAAAAATTGTAACTGATTGTGATTAAGATGTTGCAGTGTGAACACAGGATTTGTCGATAAAGCTTGAACATGATTTACCTTGAACGTGTGTAAAATGATCAAGATCAAGAATTATAGTGTGAACAAGGTATTAGATGAAGAAACCACTGTGTGGCAAGTGTTTTCATGATGTATTTCTGAAGTAGAATACTTTCACACTGGTCAGAAGATGGACTTGCACAAGAATGGTCTCCGTCAGGTCATCCATCGTTGTATTGTGCTTATGTTGAAATGGAGTAACTTCATCATCATGTTTCATGCCCCCATCTCTCTTCTATCACAGTGATTGTACGAACTTTGAAAGCCTCTCGTAAAGTGGAGGACCGCAAATCTAGAAACAGAAATCGGATCAAAAATCTGGAATTCCAGTTTGACATTGGGAAAAATGTTCCATAACTATATTATTACAAAATTAGAGAGTATATAGGGTGTCCTTGAATTGTCTGTACAAATTTTGAGAGGTGCTTCCTGACGGGACAAGGAAAAAAAAACATGTCCAGTGAATTATTGTCCAGAAATGCAAACTTTCACGAGGGGTTGGCATGATTCATGGACTGTTTTATATCAGCCAGTCAGAATCTAGTTGGCCTCTTTACTGTTTGTAACATTTATTGCGTTATTTTGCATCTTTCATTATATCGCCCCATCATATGAGACAGTCGACGTTTCCAGTGTGGTCAAAAAAAACTTTGAAGATGAACCTCGGAGCGGATGCATCTCCATCTATCACGAGCCATAAATTGCAAAGGAAAGGCCAGACAATCACGGGACTGTACTATCTGGACCTCCTGTGGAGGTTACGGGAGGCCATCAAGTCAAAGGGAGGCAAGGTGTCCAAAGGGGTCAGACTTCTGCACGACAGCACATTCCGCACATGAGACCATGTGTGTTGCGGCGGAGCTAGGGTTTCGAAATACTGCCTCATCTGCCGTATTCACCCAACCTGGCCCCGCACAAGAAGACTATCCTCCATGTTGTCTATACCACACGAGTGAGAGCATTACATGCTTACATCATGATATAGAGCTAAAATACACAAAATAACATTATAAATGTGATTTACAAATATATATACATTACATGATCAAAGGAGTTGGGACACCACTGTGAACACCTGGGGTGTTTCTCCTGGACTGGACTGGGCCCACTCATCAAGTGGACAGAAACCTCAATGCTGATGGCTACAGGACCATTCTGGATAACGGGGCACTTCCAGCGCTTTGGGAACACTTTGGTGATGGGCCGTTCCTCTTCCAGCACGACATTGCGCCTTGCCACAAAGCAAGATCCATATCCTTTTTCCTACCAGGCGTGAACGATATTGCAGCGCTTCGGGTAGTTCCTCTGGATGAGCCCCGTCTTCCCAGTGGCGGCCGACTGGTGTCCCCGGATTGAAACAATACAACAGATAGGCAGGGTTCTCCCCGAGTGACTCGTGCTGGGACGTTCGCAGAGCATATAGTGCGAATTCAAGCACCTCGTCACATTGCTCGGGGTGTTCATCGCACAACGCCGTCACGACACTGCAGAGAGATTTATTACAACGCTCCGCGATCCCGTTCGACGTTGGGCGGTACGCCATGGTTAATTTGTGAGTGATTTGCAAATCCTCACACAGCGCACGGAACACCTCCGAGGTGAAGTTGGATCCCCGGTCGCTGATCACATGCTGAGGCACTCCGTATCGACACTATTCTTTTAGCGAATGCTCGAGCCAATGTCTCGGCTATCTGGTCAGGCAGTGCCTCAGCCTCAACAAACCGGGTAAGCAAGTCGGTCATCACGAGGATGAAGCGGTTCCCCCTGCTGGACCGCTGCACCGGGCCCACCACGTCAACCGCCACTTTCTGGAAGGGAAACTCCGCTCTGATGCCCTCCTGAAAAGGTGCGCGCGTTAAGTTCGCCTTAGACTTCTGACAGATCTTACAAACTCGTATCTTGTCACATCCTTCTTCATACCCACCCAAAACCATTTCTGGCGCAATTTTTTTAGGGTGACCTTGATACTCCTATGTCCCCCCAGAAGGCCGTCGTGGTACCATGCCATACATTTGGCACGTAAGGACTGAGGGGTGCACACTTGTGCCCGCTCGCTCAGTTCACCAACGTTTTTCCGAAGAACCACCACCCCATTTTCAATGTCACATTTTCCTCCCGTGAAATGCACATTGTTCCCCGCCTCTAGTTCCCGCACTATACCCTGAATCCACCTATCCTCTTGCTGGGCGGTCTGGACTTCCTCCCATGTTACCGGGGCAGAGAGCTCAGCAACTACTGAGCAGCATTGCCGTGACAGCATGTCAGCCATTGCATTCTGGTTACCCGCCACGTACCGGTACGAGAATCCAAACTCCTCCAACTCTAGCGCCCATCTCAGCACGCGCTGATTGGTGTTGCGCATGCGCTGGATGAACGCCAGAAGCTGGTGGTCAGTCATCACGGTAGTGGGGTGGCCCGGAATGATGTGTTTGAAATGGCTAGCTGCCCGGACAATGGCTAGAGCCTCCTTCTCTATAACAGAGTAGCTTAGTTCCTCCCCTTGAAGCTTCTTGCTAAAGAAGTCAATGGGTCTTAATTCCCCTTCAACCTCCTGTTGCAGGACTCCTCCCACGGCCTTCACTGACGCATCAGTGGAGAGGATGAACCCACGTTCGTAATCGGGAGGTACCAGCAGAGGCTCACTTCTCAGTATTGCTTTGATTTTCAAAAATGCTTCTCTACAAGCGGCGTTCCACTGGAACGGTACCCCCTTCTTCGTTAGTTCCGTGATTGGGACCAATAGCCGCGAAAGCTCTGGGATGAACGGACGATAGAAGTTTACTGATCCCACGAAACTACGAACCTCGCATGCATTCCTGGGTTCCATTATACGTTGGATAGCATCCACATTGTCTGGGTCCGGTTTGGACCCTTCCGATGTGATAATATGCCCCAGGTAACGCACACGGGGGGTGCAAAATTGGCACTTAGCCGGCTTTACCACCAGACCACGCTCCCTGAACCTCCCCAACACCCAACGCAGCACATCCACATGTTCCTGGAACGTTGCTGTAGATATTAATATATCATCCAGAAACATGTGGACGTTTTCACCGACCCTTCCCTTCAGAGCAGTCACCACGTACTGTTGAAAGAGGTGGGAGGAGTTCCTCCCACCTTGGGGCAATCGAGTAAGCTGGTATTTGCCCCATGGTGACTGAAAGGCATAGCACTCCCTTAGTGACTCGATCAATGGTATTTGATAATATCTGTTGTTAAGGTCGAGTACTGTGAAGTACCTATGCCCCCTCAGCTCCTCCAGGATGTCTTTTATGACGGGCCGGGAAATCCACGGGGGTCGTATGAAGATTCACCTTCCGCAGGTCAAGGGTGATTCTGACCTCCCCGTTTTTTTGGGGAACCACGTGAACAGAAGAATTCCATGGGCTCACGCTAGCCTCGATGATGCCAGCCTGCTCAAACTCTGCCAGCTTCCGCCTGTATGCTTCTTGGTACGCATGGGGGATTTTATATTGACGAGTGAACACGGGATGCGCCTTGTCGACTACATATTCCGCAGTGTAGTCTCGAACGCCACGCACCCCTGTTACCTCGTTCGAAAACACGTCGGCGAAATCATATATCGTTTAGACGATTGCTTTACGATGAGCCTCGGATATGGCCCCTACTTGAAGGCCCGGGATAGGCATACACCGTTCAATCACCCCTGCAACCCTCTCCATCCTTGTCTTAGACATTCATTCCCCTTATAACCTTCGGCCTTTTCGTCCCTCCAAAAAGCCCATTCATGCTATGTATCTCATGCGACTTCCGTACAAATCCCTAGCCAGGCATTATTCTCAACGCTACCATATGCACCCCACACCATACTGATGCCAATCACCCCTCACAATAACCGACACCACGCATCTTTTCATCGCCCAAAAAAAAAAATGTCCGCGGCCACTGTGCCAGCAATCCCTTCATTCCCAGGCATTCTCTAGCAGGCCACACAACCCAAAACTATTCTTCTCTTATCCTCCTATACAACACAGAACAACACTTCCTAATCACACCCGTATATCCACTAATATCCCACAAACAATTATCCAATTTTGTTTCTTTCGAAAATAAGTTCTAGCACAATATCAGGGCTACCTTGAAAATCCGGAATTTCCGGATGTTTGGTCCCTGTTCGGGCGCCAGATGTGACCTCCCTCCCCAAAGGTGTAGCACCCCCACTACACCTACCACAAATTCTTTTGCACGGGGTTGTGAAGTCAAAGGTTCGAGACAAAACGTTAGGGAACAAACCTGACACTGTGATAGATGTTTGCTATTTCATCTCCTTTATTCAACATACTTTTGCCAAATCAATACACGGTACTATTTCGCATATTTAAACTTAATTGAACAAATTTTCAGGGGCCCCTTCATACATTAATACTAACAGTAGAGATGATGATCAACAAGTTGCCTTCTCACATGTGGGCACCCATGGCGTGTGCGAACGAGTCATGTTTGCAACAACAGGGCAGCAATGTTACGCATGGGACAAAAAATTTGAGTCCCCGAATATAGCGGCTCAAGAGCGCACGCCCCCGAAATAGGCAGTAAACATACGTCCTCACACGCACTGCACCTCCTTTATGGGCGAGTAAGGGGGGAGGTGCTGTAACCCCTCTTGGCTGGCGCAGCACCCTTCCTGCAAGCCTACTCAGGTGAGGGGATGATCTCCACGTTCGTGCTCCGGCGTATACAAACTGCCGAGCAGAAACAAGAGAAGGCCTTTCCACTCACACTAATCCTTAAATCCCTCCGCGTTGCTGCCCTGTGCAACTGGTCTCACTTTAGCCATAGAGCTTACAAGATCAGAGGCTCTTAGTATTATTAAATTTACAAGAGACATTCTATCATACCAATACACATGACATTTGTACGATGCGACGTTACAGTTTCAGAGTGCTCTCGTTTTCCTACGCGGCACCCAGGTAATTTCAAATGTGAGGCACGCTGAAGATAAAGCTACTCACTACGCTTTCTACGTATACTGGCGGGATAAACAAAATTGTCACTCACCACAAGTACGACGACATCAGCAATTACGGGCGTTCGGCCCATCCAGACATACTTGTAACGATCACCTGTGACTGGAGCGCTTCCCTTAGAAGAAGTAGGATCGCCATGGTTCAACTTAAAAGACATACACTACGACGTTCCATTCACTATCTCCCATGACTCATGAACAGACAGCCAACGACGCAAAACATTTTCCAAAAGTCAAAAACAAAGTAGCAATTAATTCTTATAGTCTATAGAATTCTAATTATACAGGACAGCATTAGATCAAATACCATACTTGTTAGGCGGTAAACTATTTTCCACAAAACGCACACGGAAGGCCTACGTCCGTACGCCATCACGTTTCGAAGCCAAAAAAAAAAAACATTTCACTCAAAAGAAAAGAACCTCTTATTATTTTTTTAAAACAAAACAAAACATATACAAAACTCTACGAAACAATACACTTACAACGACAATACGACAACAATTCAAAATTCACTCTCATACGCTTTTTCCACAATCCATCGCAACAACCGCTCATAACGACAACAAACACATTACATAACATACTCGCTCCACAGAACGCTCAACAAAAGACAACTTTCTAACATAAAACGCACCATTTAACAATTACTAACACAAAATAACATCCAAGCATACCATTGACGTTTCTGTACCTGTAAATCGCACTACCCCACCCACTGCTCCAGTATAACGAACCCAGAAAACGCACAATGACCCGTAAAACAAAATCTACACCCCCCCCCTTCCCGTCGGACGCAATAACTAACTTCCATTGGAACGTTACAAAGAATAATGATTTTGTGTAATAGGGGGGAAAATTTTGGAATTACAGGCGTACCCCGATTTACAACGATTCGATGTTACGACGGTAATGGCAGCAATTAAAGGTGATGCAAAAACTGAAACTAAAACAAAAACACAAAATTTAAAAACACCTTTGTGGGACAATGACCTCAAAGCGTGCTTCCCATTCTCCACTATCCAGTGAGAGCAAGCCGAAAAAACAAAGAAAACCGATTTCACTGGAAACAAAGCTGGACAAAATTAAGCAGCAACGTGCAGGACAAATTGTGCAGTCCATTGCTGACTCCTTGGGACTATCACATTCGACTGTGTCCACTATCCTCAGCAATAAGACTGACATCCTGGAAGCTGGAGCACATGCTGGTTCCTTTTCGGCTAAGACGATCACGAAGGCCCGTGAGCACATGGAGGAAATGGAGAAACTGCTCTTTTTGAGGGTGCAGAACCAGATCGCCATCACATGCCCTTGTCCACTGATATCATTTCACAAAAGGCACTCCTTCCACAAGTGATACACAGGAAGTCCTACGTACATTCTGTATGTTCATGTACATTTGTATTATTATCATTATTATTTTACTGTAGTTCTTAATCGTGTTACATGAGAAATAAAAATGATTTCTGGTTATTCAGTAGGATATATGTGGTTGCCTTCTCTCTCTCACCATTTTTGAATGGCTAGGAACGCATCTATGTGGACACCATGTTAAATTCGCTTCTATTTACGACGGACTTTCGGGAACGGAACCCTGTCGTAAATCGGGGTATGCCTGTAATTTTATCAAGATTTTGTTGAAGTATAAGTATGATCAAACTCTGTATGAACAGTAAGTAAAGCTTGTGCTGGATTCTGAAGAGATGCTGTGATTTGATTTCTCATTAACAGTAGGTCTGTTTAAGTCTACTTCCCTGAGGATTATCTTTCTCTTGGTGGAAAAGAAATTTTTCTGGGGAGAGATTTTTTGGCGTACGTTAATATTTTTCTTTTCTAAAAAAATTTTTTTTTGTTCAGAATTGTAATAGCAGCATCTAGGAGATTGGCAAGCTTTCTGTATTCATCAGTGTCAAGCAAAAATGAATTTGCAGTCAATCCACCAAGCACATTAATCTTGTTAATGATATCTTGATTCTCTTTGTAAACATCTGTTTGATTGTTGCTGACCAGGAATCCAAGCCCCTCTGATGCTCTCCTGCCACCCTCGCTCTCTTTACATCCCCCCTTCCCTACCCTTCTCTTTGCCGCATTAACAGTAAATAAAATAACAGTAAAATTAAATGATTTACGGAATAGACTTTCAAAATTACAAAAGCAAATTTCTGAATAATCAATTATAGAAATAACTTGTTGAATATCTTAGTTAATTGTTGATATCCATTTAAATTGTAACTTCGATGTTATTATAACGTATATTACGAAATTAAAGTAAAAATTTTTCATATATATTAAAATAATTAATTCTTGCAATAACACAAACAGAAAATCAATCACTGATTAAATCATAAAAGTTAAAATTTCAATTGTGCTAGCTGTAATCCATACATTTCAGATTCTTTGCTCCGAATTCATCACTATAAAAGCTTTGCTTTATTGCGAACTAAAAATTGTCCTGAAATTTTATTTTTCTCTGGTCCTGAAAAAAATGTTATAATGCTCCACCCCCTGTATTTGTCAGCTTGCAATAACACTAGACTTTAGTAAAGAATAATAAAAAAAATATAATAATAATAAACAAGTGCTTAATTAGTAAATAATAACAAGACTTTTAGTAAATATAAAAAAAAATTAAAGTAAAATAAATGATCTAAACAAGTGCCTAAAAGTTATCAAGAAGTAATTGCTGTTAGTTCTATTGTTATCACCTTATTAATCTTATACTCATCATTAAAAAAAGTCTTAATTGTTGTTAGTAGCTATTTGCTGTCAGGCTTGTCAATTTGAATAGCTATTTTCTATCATTCACTTACTGCTCTAGACCTATTGTTGCAGTTATCAAATTGCTGTTAGTCCCATTTGTAATTAGAAGCTAACTGCTATTAGGCCTATTGTTAGCTGCAATAGGGAATTGCCATAAAGCAGGTTTCTTGAATATTAAAGTATTTTATTATTATTACTTTATTGGTGATAAGGGTGTTGGGGTTAACCCTAGTCAGGTATGCCTTCTTCAATATTACATTAAAGGTAAACCTTGAGATTTGTTTGGGAAAATTGTCTTTGAGTAAATAATATAGCAATAAAATTGTTAATATATTTCTGCTTATCTTAATTTTAAAATTTACATGGATATGGCAACACATTTCATTATCCAACCGGAGTACATTCATTCAGTGCACTGCATGGCTTGAAGCTCTTTGCAAACTGGTTTTGCACATTTGATATAATAAATTCTCTGTCACGCACTTTTCAGCTGGGCATTTGCAGAATGTAATTCTCTTTCCAGTGGTGATAGCAACTTAGTAAAAATAACTTATAAAGCCATCGAAAATAAATAACAAATACCAAATGATAAAAATTAAAGGGAGAATCTGCTATAGGTAAGGTGTCGTAATTTTCACGGCTAAACACCTTGGAACATCAAGAAACACGTTTTTCGACAGCTGTAAAACCAATTGAATACAAGACTGCTGCATGATAGGAAAATGCTGATTGCTACCTAGTGGTGTGAATCAAAATAAGAAAGTGTGGCTATAGAACCAAATCAGCCTTGTGATTTTGACGAGGCTTACCTGTCTAGGGTTAATGTAGAAATTTAATTACTATCGTTCATTCTTAAAATGTAACCAATATTTATATAATAAAGCATAATAATGACCCCTATTCTATGTTCAGGTTAGTGAATTCGAAGAAGGTGAAAGAAGCCCTACACCTGAGACGCATCGGCGGTATCGAAAACGTGACAGGCGCAGTAGTTCATCATCTCCTGAGAGCCCAATGCATCCAGATAAACGCAGAAATAAACCACCTCAGAATCCAAATCTTTCTCTGTCTCACCTTACTGATGGGTTAAGCCAGCATGAAGAACTAAGCCTGCCTCCAGAAACTCCATTGGAATCTGATGGCCATTCAGTAAAGTCACTGCGTTCTATTGATGCACCTTCACAAATATCTGATGGCATGTCTCCTTTGCACGTTTCTGAAGGCGATGATGAGGTTATTACTTAATATATTTTCCAAAATTAAAGGATATTATACTTGTAATTTATTAATACTTAAGGTAGTTATTGATAATTACCTTAAAATCCCTATGATAATTTTATTATTTTTATAATAGTTTGATGTAATTTTGTTAATTGAAAATGTTAAATGTTCTGTTTTCTTATATTATCTTTAATGAAAATGTATTTATTTTCAGGTGATTGCAGCTCAAGATAAAAGAGAGGAATCTTCTAATGTAGAGAATGCTCTTCCTACAAATGAAGATCAAGTTGATAGTTTATCATTTCTCTCTTCTCATTTGTTAAACGAAGGCCAGAAAGAAGATAACATTGGAACTCCATTTAGGTAAATGGCAATTCATATTTGACCTATTTAATACAGGATGTGGACAGATATCGAGCACCTATTTGTGAAAATAATGGACAAATTAGAACGATTAATGGGCTACGTACTCTCAGTAAGTCTTCCAGTTTTCGTGGGGAATGCTGGCATAGAAACCAAGAAGAGAGCCATTTTCTGTCTATCAGTGCTCAAATAAATAAAAAATTCATTGCATCTTCGTATTTATGACACATTTGGTTCCTGTAAAGTGTGCCTCAAATTGAAGCGTCTTAAGCCGAAGCTTCATTTTCTGTTAAGAATTTCTTTTAATGAACTTTTTATATTCTAAAGTGATGAGTGGTAATTTCCATATAACTAAGTAATGTACAGATGGAAGTTGGGCCAAATTGTCTCATTGAGGTTGGATTGTGGGGGTATCAGTCATGTGGTCTTTAGAAATATTAATGTTTTCAAATGGCAACATATGGCATATGATATCATTCAATCGGAAATGATGAGAAACTAAAGAAAATTTCAAATACTAGATTCGAGAAAATAGTTTTTTTGATATACAAATGAGAGTTAAAAAGTGCAGATAAAAGGGGTAAAATATAGATGAACTCAGGATTTCCGCTACTTTCCTATACCCTCCTCGAGGGAGTTAATTTCTTGTTAATTTCATGGACAATAAATTTACAAAATCCTTGGCCACTTATGATTTTTTAAGTTTGGATTATCTACTGTCTGTATTAGGCCAATTTAGTTTCTAGTGAATATTGACGTTTTTTTTTTTGATTCCATCTTAAACGCACACTGTGTCGTTTTTGTTTTGAAGAGACTTGAAAAGAGAATAAGAACACTGCAAATTACCCTATTTGAGAGTGGAGAGAAGGATTGGCTGTTGTTTTTTGGGTGATACCTAATCATTGGGCTTAACTGAGCACCTTTCAAAGGCCCTTCATGAACAAAAATAATAGTGTGGTTGTGCAACTTTGAAAGTAGAGAAAAACTTCGTTATGACTGATGTCTTGGTTCGTTAAACTGAATACAACAGTACAGTAAATCCTATGTTGCTGACCATTCTACAAGATTTCTTCATAATATTCGGAATTTTGTTATATAACCAGGTTCGTATTAACAAGCTTTTACTGTATTATGACCAATTTTATACATACTCAGGATGATAGAGGAATATCAGTTGACTAATCATATTAATAACGCAAATTAATACTGGCAAGGAATTTCCTTCTAACAGCTGGTGTTATTTATAAGGCTTAAGAAAATAATGATGGTATTTAATTTGAAGTAAAAATCCATTATCATAATTTATGGTAATAATGCCATAGCAATGGCAATGGTAATGGCAATGCAGTGCTGAAATTCTTTGTTTTCTAAAAAAAAAAAAAAAAAAACCTTAAGATTGGCCCCAGCGATATTTAAGCAACACCTCCCACTTTTTGCTAGAAGTGTAAAAATAAACCAGAATTGGTTTAATTTAAGAGCATATATATATTTTAATACTTGCAAAAATAATCAAATACATAACTTCAAGAATGTTTTTGTACCTTCGAGAATGGTTTACGATATTGGTGTCCAATAATGTTATTACTTAGTACACATTATACATTTTAGTTAATTTTATGAAAACATTTATGAAATATTTTTTTTCATCGTTTTTCAAATTCTTTTCAAGCGCACGATGCTTCGATACCATAATAGATAAATTAAAATCACTATGCTATTCGAAACCTTCTAAATTTGAATTTACTGTATAATTAAATTACTGTGATAATTATACGCTAATTTTGTTTGAAGTTTATCAGGACTGAATGCAACTCTGCCCAGAGTGATGCAGTATCAGTTTTTCGGAAAATCGTTGTCAATTGCCATGCTTTAAAGAAGAAAAAATATCACTAATTATGCCACAGCAATAGTTAAACCGCAAATTCATTTTTTAAAACATTTTTAATGCATACACCACAGCATTATTACCGTAAATTACAGTAATCAATATTTAAAAACGGCCCCTTAGCCAAATCCTCAAGTTGCATATGCGGAATCCTTGCAGGACTCTAAAGATCTTCCAGAATATCTCTCCCTAAATTAGCTTTGAATGAAATAACCGGGTTCGTTAAACAAGCTGATGGGATAAGTCATGAGAATCGTTCCTTCAGCAGTTCCTGATATTGGCTAAGTTCATCAGCCAATCCGCACTTGGCATAGCCTCATTGCACATGCCCTTTATTTATCATTCATGTTTCCAGTTGACAGTTTTCATGAATCACTGATAAGACGATAAGTTTAAGCGTCGAGGGCTTCCTATATTAAGCCCTATAGTTGAATACGTAAGTTTTATTTTTCAATATAGTCAGATGGTTTATCTAGTTTCCCTTAGAAGTTTGTTTGCCATTTTTTTTCCTATTATTTATGGCATTATTTTAAACATTTGTGATTATTTTAATAAGCATTCGGTTTAAAGCATGCAAGTAAGTGGCTCTTATCTACCCACTTCCTTTTATTGAAATATTGATATACATGATAATTAAGGTTATACAAAATAGAACTCTTGATACAACAAATAATGTACAGGTATGTGTGGATTTATGAGTCATGGCTTTTTTTATATACTATAGATTTTGTACATTATTTATATACAAACTGCTTTATCATATGGTTAGAATAATTCTATACCTTAGCTGCACGTTTGAGGATAAACTTGGGGGGAGGTTGCTATGAAGAATGATCTAGAAATGATGCCATGTTTGTGCAACAGATGGCAATGTATGCTAAACTGGTTTCTGATATCCAGACTTCTGTCTTATTCCCTTAATATTAAAAGTGAACCTAGGATCTTTGATAGGGGTTCATCAAACTTCTCTTCTGCATTGCAACATTTGAAATTGCCACTCGTAATGGTCGTTGAGCTAAAATCTGTTCTATTATTATTACAACTGTACTCCCTTAGCCTTGTATGCCCACTATTTTCAAAATTTGCAACTAGAGAGAAGTGTTTGCAACCCCATATTCATATGACATTTTCTGCTTGATTTGGTCCCTGGAACATATCCTGAAAGTTTGTACAGAACAGAAACACCCTGTATATGACCTTATGGCCTGTCTAACAAGTCCGATCAGTCACCAACAGTTGGTCGTTTCCGTGTCTGTACTTTTTTGGATAGCCTTGTCATGATCAATCGAAACTAAAAGTAGATTGTCAGAGCTTTACTTCACTTTATCTCAAGTCTCATCTCCTCCATACAGAAATTAAATTAGGAATCCCTGTTATCAGAAAAAGTTGAATTACGCTACACGGCCAAAGAATGGCTTGAGTTTGGTCTGCCATTTTGACTCGACTTGATCAGGTAGGCAACTGACTTTGGAATCTGGTCGTGATAATTGTGACATTCGGAAAATTAAGGATAAGTCTGTGATTTGTTGGATACTGCTGAGACAGTCTGAGATAGTCAAAGCGTCGAGGAGAAATAGCACTACAAGGAAATCATCAACCATGCTTTCGAGGAATTGTTGAACTTGCTGACCAGTCATAAACTACTATACTCTGTCCAACAAAAGTTGGAATGGGCGTGCCAAAGTCGAATCAACAATGTCTAACAATTGAAATAGGAAGTTTAACTGGACACACCCACTCCAACTTTCGTTGGACAGGGTATAGCACAACCAGCCACTTTTTAGACACTGTGAACCCAATCAGTCATTACTTTTTGGACAGCATGTCCACAACCAATTGTGACAGGTCAGATTTTAATAAAAGACAGGCTTATTTGTAAAGTCAAATTAATGGTCATTTATTTATTTATTTATTTATTTATTTATTTATTTTTCATTCCAAATTTGGCTATGGAATAATTTCTTTCATCTTTCCAAATAGTCTTTAGTGTATATTCTACAAAATTTTAAATTTTGAATGTAAATTTGATTATTTTTTCTATTTTAAAATTAAGATTTTGTCTATTATGTTTTTCTTTACAGTTATCCTTCTCTCAATGCTATCACCCAAAATGAAATTGAGCAAATGGAGAGTGTCGTTGCTAGCAACCTTGCTGAGCCATCTGCAGAATCTAATAACCAGACAGGCCAAACGGGGCCTGCTGATCAGGCCAAGTTGGCTCTGCGAACAAAAGTAGGTGTGGCCACCAAAAGCCTGCTCGAAAAGTACAAATTTTCAATGAAGTCATCGCTGTCATCAAAAGAAGCTTGTGCACCAAAGCACATTTCACCTCACCAAGCAGGTATTGCTGAGGAGATGTTCTCTTCCGACATGAGTCCACACAATCTAGAGCCCCCTCCACCCATTGCACGGTGTTTCTCTCCCGAGATTGATTTGATCGGCAAAGAACTGCCAGTTAAAAGTTCCCCCATTGTTGTCGTGGCTCCACCTGCAATCGGGGCCAATGTAGAGGTACGAAACAGTTCACCACTGGTCACTGCAGAAGAGACGGCCCCAACCATAAGCACCCCTACATCACTGCCCGGCAAATTTCATATTGAGCTGAGCTCTCTGTCATGTGAGAATATTGGAGACATGGGTTCAGCAGGTACCATATATCTCCCAGATAGGACAAAACTGTAATGTAATGCAATCGTTAAAACATGTGTTAAGCTCCTATTTTAATATAACGAAGTTTTTTTTCCTTTCTTTTTTTTATTTTTTTTTTATTAAGATATATTTTTTAACGGTAATAATTTTTATAGAAATTTTTTTTTTCTTTTTTTTAGTCAGGATACTTTGAAAAGTCAGAAATAAATTAGGGCGTTTAACCTTTTTTTATTTTTTATTTTTTTATATATCCTCATCCCCTGCCTTGTTTGTTGAAATATTGTATGGGACATTTAAATTGCATGTCTGAATTTTCTTTTTTTTTTTTTTAAATTTCTTAGTATATAATCAAGTTTTTTCGATTTATTAGTATTTTCTTTTCTTGGCCTGTTTTAATAGAATAATTTTTATCTTCTATAGAACCCAGTGGCAGCTCCAAGAGAAAAGGCAAAGCTAAAGATAGCTTAAGCAAAGATAAAATTCAACTTATTCGTCGTAAAAGAGCTGAAATAGAAAAGGTGCTTACTTTACTTAATTTGTCTATTATGTAATTTTTTTAATGTAAGAAAAGTGTTAAAAATCAAACTTTTTTTTGTTTGTTTGTTTGTTTATTTTTATTTATTTTTTTTTATTTTTTGTTTTGCCTTGGCATTATTTCAATTGTTGATTTCTTTTTTTTTAATGTTTTCTCTGCTTGAATAATCTCCTTCGTCATTAAGGAAAATATCGTTCACCTGCTAGATAATTGTAATATTTTAAAAATTATGCCTATTGTAAACACATAAAAAATTATGAGAAGAAAATAATCGTAAGGACTTATCATTGTTCTTCCCATTTGACGATGGCATCTGTGCATTTTTCCTTCCCATCATTATATCAGAGATCACTCATTGATTTTTATTGTTGAACAGAGTTTCATATTAATAATTCATAGAGACTTTAGAGGTAAGTAGGACATTTTCCAAAAACAAGTTTTTTGTTTTTTAAATTAATGAGCTTAAAATAACTTGAGGTACATTCATCATTTAAAAGTATTTAATATTTAGTTTATAAATAGTTAAAAAAAGTTCTTAATCAGGATGTAGATGTGATATCTGTCAAAGCTTTAAAATATAAAAAGAAGTTAGCAAATAATTTTGTTATTCCCATGTTTCCCTTTCCCATCCTTCACAACCTCACTCAATTGCTGAAAACAGTTTTTTTATACACAGAGTCTCTTGGAATTGAAATTATACACACATTTGCAACATCGATTTCTGGTAATTGTTGCAGCATGAAAAATTTGTTGATAGTATTGAGGTTCTAATAAATAAGAATTATAATAAATAAGCAGAGAAAATTGGTCTCCAAGTGAAATTTGAAGACGTTGTTATTCTAGTTGATTTTTGTTTGAAGCCTTGTCACTCAGAAAACCAAAACCTCTCCTCGAGGAAATATTGGAAGCCTTTTGTTATAAGGAGAATTTTTTGCATCTTTATGTATGATGATGTAATCATCCTGATGAGTTTGTATGACAAAAGATTAGTTATTCAACAATAGCAAGTTAAGAAGTAATAAGTTTTTTTTTTATTTAAAAAAAAAAACAAACTGAAGCAGACAAAAATAATTACTAACCAATGGATGCTGTAATGAAAGTTCTTGAATAATTTATTTTAATGCAGAAAAAATCTATAAGTGTTCAAAAGTTAAATTTAACCAGTAAGTATTAATTAAGTCTTTTTATAGCTTTTAATTGCAGGAATTTAGGATATTTGTTTTTAATGGGGCTTATTCATTTTATTTTTTAATTTCTTGAAAATGTTTGGGAAGTACTGTAGGAATTAATTTTGAGTTTGAAAAGTTCATAAAATTGTCTTATTAAACTATGTATTCAAAGATCGGCCAGTATAGACTTTTTGCCTATATTGGCTTTCCTTCTAATTGTTAACAGAGATGGTGGGTGGGAGCAGATAATTGTTCACACTCCTATGAAAATGATTTTTTTTTTTGTCATGAATAATCCTCATTGAGAAATTTAAGATGAATAATATTAATAATACTAAGTTGAGGAGATATTAATAAGCTGTGCATAGCCTTATCTATACAATAGTGCTGACAGAAAAATTCCTTTTCTTCTGTATCCTTCTGGTTATTTGTCAGGAATAATCAGTGTTAATTAAAAGAAAAAAGATGCTATTATCATTTTGCAACATTTAATTTGCAAAAGGTTTCATGCATTGTAGCCAATTTCTCCCCAACTTCTGTTCATAGGTTAAATGGATATATTGAAATTTTTAATTTCAATTCATTTAATCCCATATTGGTTTGAATATAAGCCAACCCCAATTCATTTTTTGGAAGAGGAAAGGTTGTCTTAGATTTTCAACAATGTGGTAAGCTTATTGTCTTTGTTTAATGCAAGTAATATGGCATTTGCACAATTTTAATGCACCATCTGTAGAGAAAATCTATGCAAGGTACTGGGTGGCACAAAAAAGGTGTTAGAAAGTTTTTGTCTATGCCGTAAATGATTTTCCTCGTGATACGGTTCTATTTCAGTTCTGAACATTCTATAGCTCACTCACTGATGTCTCTCATTACGGTACATTTCAGAATGAAAGCTCTAACATTGGAACAGCGTGTATTTATCGTAAAGAAATTTTACGAAAATGCTGGAAGTAATGCTGTGGTGAGATGCTTATTCAACAGAACCTTATTCAAAGATGCACCTGCAACACTCCAGGATCTTCGTACTGCAATTTCCAGAGAGATTCATGCAGTTGAAAATGATGTTCTTCAGAGAGTCACGACGGAATTCAGTTCAAGGCTCTACTCACTGATTGCAGCAGATGGAAATCACTTTGAAAACCTTTTGTATTAAATTTCAGGTTGTCTGTTATAGCATAAATATGATAACAAGAATCTATAACCTCATATTATGTCGTAGTAGACAAAAACTTTCTAACACCTTTTTTGTGCAACCCGATATTATGGGATTAAAAGTGATACGGTGATCATCTTTCAGAGGCACAGATATGTTTTCATGGTTAGATTTTGCTTTGAAATACTTCTTTTGGAACTGAGATATCTAATAAAAATTGGAAATTGAAGTAAATAATATAGGATTATGGAGGGAGTCATTTATAATAGATGGGGAAGCTCTGAAAACTGTAGGAGGATGAAGATGGACATCTACCCTCATCCATCTTTTAAATTTAGTAAGGGGAGTATTTAAAGTAGAGATCTGAAAGATTTTGAGGATGATACACTGGTGGAAGAAGTAAGGGACTTAGGTGTAGGATACATTCAACCCAACCTGTTCATTTATAATAACTTTTGAAGTGAAACTCATCAAGCTTGAGTTACACTGTTCTGGCTGAATTCATCTATCTAAATAAGATAGAGGGATTATCTATCTACATCCTTATTAAGTAGTGGAGCACTTATTGATTTCACAATGTCCGTCCGTCTGCCTGTCCCCTTCATATTTTCCACAATTTTTTGACATAGAAGGTTGAGGCTCAGAACATAGCTTACCTTAGGCATGTCCTACTTCACTATTTAGTTTGGGTTTGATTAACCCACTGGGGTGGGAGTTACAGGGGTAGGAATTAGGTGGGGGGGACCAAATGATTAATATGGTCTTTGAACTTGGTACTTCGCTACTTTCCTATATCGTCCTGGGGGGTGTGGGGAATGTGTCTTATTTTTGTGCTTATTAAATACCCGAAGAATGGAGCTCTTATTGGTTTTACAATGTCCATCTATCTGTCTGCCCTTCATATTTTCCACATTTTTTCACATAATTATATTTCTGCCTATAAAAGGTCATTCTACTAGAATCCTTTTATCTTTTTTGTGTCGAGAATGTAAATAACCATTGGAACTATTGGAAATTTAGCCTGGCAGGGGATCTGCCTACTAAGGGTTTGCTTGGTCTTCCATGCTTGTTAGTAAAGGGGCAAACACAAGCATCAATGTCCTCGACGGAATTCGAAAGCAGCGACTCTCTGGTTTTGAGCCAGTGGTAGGAAAATAATAAATCACAGAATATTATATGGATTAGTTAGGTTTTAAGAGTTGTTGAGAGATCAAGTCAAAACTATCGACCATTTCCCGACTTTTTCTCTCCAGCACCTAAAGATACTTAGATTATAGGAATCTTTTCTATTGCAACTCTCAGTGAAAGGGTCATTCTTCACTTCCCTAAATATTTTTCTCTACAGTTACTTGGAATGGTTTGCCCTCGTGAAAAATAAAAAATAAAAAAAATTGTTGCGTTTGAAAAAATATTCTATTTATTTATTTTTTTTCATTTTAAGAGTTTAAAATCTGTGGGAAAGCAAAGCTTTTTTTTTTTTTTTTTTTTTATTTATTTTTTTATTTTTTTTATTTTTAAAGGAGAATACCTTGGACAGTGCAGTTTATTTTTATAATTTTATTGAAATTAGTGAGAAAATTAGGAAATTCAACCCAATTGGATACTGCTTTGAAATACTTCTTTTGGAATACAGATATGTAATAAAAACGTACTCAAAAAATACACAAGCAGTCCAACAGGGAGCAGTTCCATTTTCAATTCCATAATCCCAAGCACTGATTTTCTCTATAGATGGCACAATTGTGCAGATCCCATGTTAAGAATTACAAACAGCAATTCCATACAGTTGTAGTTCTCTAACCTTGTTTCTTGCCTGATTTACAATAATCTTATCAGGCAAGAACCAGCAATAACACCTTGGTATAAGAACTGACATATCGTAATGTTGTCAATTTTTTCTATAAGATATGTAATTCTATTTTGACCATTGTGTACAATTCTCATCTGTGCTTTTTTTTTTTTCTTCTTTTTTTATTTTTATTTATTTATTTATTTCTTTATTTATTTATTTTTTTGTTGAAATTTTTATTATTATTTTTTTAATCTCTTAAGAGTTTAATCATTAAGTTTTTTTCAGCCTTCACAAATTATGGCAAGTGCTATTATGAAAACAAACAGCAAGTTGAACTTTACTTCCATGTTACAGGATGTTTAAGTAAAATGTAACCACAATTATTTTTCATATACTGCATAGAATTGGAAAAAAAATCCTTATGATGCTTTCATTCAAGAATATGGTAGGCAATTTCAACACCTTCTAGATTTGTATATATGCTTGTATATTTTATATTATAGATAATATAAATAAATAGCTGTTTACACTGAAAATTTGGTTGCTTTTTAAAGTGAACATCCTGTATAATGAAAATTTTAGTTCAATTCTTTCAAAATTTGAATAATTAACCAATCATGCATCTGTGGGCTTTGCTTTATGTAGAAAATCTGGGCACAATTTTGAATACCTCGTCAGGCCAAAAGCATCACCATCTCAAAATTGAGACTGTATAGTTCTTCATGAATGTAGAATGCTTGTGGTTTTATTTTAATAAAAAAAACCAAAAAAGTAAAGAAAAAAACAATATCTCACAGATTGTTCAAGTTGGTTTTATATACCGGTACCTCATACAAAGTATAAACATAAATTAAGAAAAGAGAAACTTTAACTACGTAAAAATCTATATCATCAGTATAGTATTTGTGTACTAAAAAGGACTGTAGTGGATGTAATCCGTAATGCTACTTTGACTCCTCGTTTGGAACATGGAATGAGCAGTGAACAGCTGACTTGAATGATTATATGCTGGCCAAATAAATGATGGTAAATCTGGGAGAGGGAAGCCAAGGAACGTGTGGAAGGATCAAGTAGAGGAATAAGTACTTCAGGGTGTATGGTCTTGAAAGTTTAAATAAATAAGAGTGTGTATAAAGAAACGAATGACAACCACTTTAGCAAAGACCATATAGGGCAAGGAGTATTTGGCATTGTTTGATTAGGATTTAGCCCCAAGTTTAATCAGTGTCTGAAATATTTGTCTAACTTTTCAGGAAGACTGACATGCTTTTGTTGTTGTTTTTGCTATTAATACATCAAAAGCTTTCATAGTGTTCATATTTAATATGTCTACCATCTTAGAATTGGAGCTTGTGTTTAGTGGGTTTATTTTGGAATTCTGCAAATGTTGTCATCATGTAATATATTGTATACTTCTGTAAAATAAAACTTCCATGATCTTGTATTGTCAGATCATTAGAGAATTACCAGATTAGAGAATTACAACTGTATCTTTGCATTCACAGCAGATGTTATGTTTCAATTGATAGTTTATTTGTATAAAATGCTAATCAATTTTATTGCATTGGGTTTAACAACTATTCAGGTGCTTACTTAAAACTCTCCTTAAAAATTCTACTATATTTAAGAGATCGGAATTTTTAAGTATTTTTATGGTAAAAAAATTGATTTTAACCTTTCTGCAATTAGGAAAAGTAAATAATTTTTAAATTAGTTAATCTTCTTTTTTTCCACAGGTGTTATTGATATTATTAAAAAGTAATAAAATAAACCAATAATATAATAAATTATTGTGGCTTGCAGTCATTCTTAAAGCAAATCGACCAAACTTTCAATATAAATCGATGTATCGAAAAATTCTATAAAGAAACGCATTTTTCCTCAACAGGCCTACAGACGAGATTGTCAGACCTTTGCTACGGTGGTGAAGATGCTTATCCGGTAAGAATTTCAAAATTTGGTAGATTTGGACATGTTGTTTATACTTATATTATTTTGCTATAAAGCTGGTGATTTTGTAAATTTATTATTTTGATTCTTTTTCTCCCCTCCCATGTTAATTATGTTTTTTTATATAGAATTCTCATATACCCCTTACCCCTCAGGATTTACTACAGTTTTCCAGATCTTGTTTAGAATTAATTTGTAAAACCATATTGTGATATGGGTATATCATAAAACTTGCTCTTTCACATATTGTGAATGAATTTAAAAAAAAAAAAAAAATATTTTTTATCATTCATGCAGTGAGTATACTGATGACATTAGTTTTAAACCTTTTGTATAGATTTCTTACGTTTATTTTAATTTTTAAACATAAGAAGTCTGTTCTAGTCTTAATTAAAAATAATACATTTACGGAGTTATATTTGGTTAGTTTTTTACTTATTCTTTTATTATGTATTAGGAAGGACCAAACTTTGGACGAGAAAATTCAGGATAGTTTCCGTGAAAATCTCTTTGATATTGGCCAGCAGTGTATCAGGGATTTGCAGGAGTTTGTTGAAGCTATTTTAACCAGTGATGATTAACAAGAACAACTAAATGCAAGATTACACACTTAAAGACAGGTAATAGTGCTATTCTGTTTGCTACTCTACATTTTGATGTAGAGGTATATACCATAAAACCTTGAATAAAGACCGGGTATTCAAATAAACGGCGGTCTCGATTAAAGGTCGGGTGTTGTTTTTAAAAATAGATTAAACGCCGGGTCTGATTGTTTTTCGGGTTAATTGTATAAATTCCAGCGTTTTTTGTTCCTATTTCTTGAGTCTCAATTAACCATCGGGGTGTATCAGGTCCATTGTGACAAATAGACGCCCAGGCCTCTATTCAAGGTTTTACGGTAGTAGTAGTAATAAATAAATAAATAAATAAATAAATAAATAAATAATAGTAAATAACAAATAGTAATAATGTAACAACAACTGGAAAAAGCCCACCAGATAAATTGAAGGTCAAACCCAGTGTTTTGCTTTATCGAGGTTGAAAAAGCATTAAATCAATAAGATTTTTGCCAGGATAACAGAAAAATTACATTAGCGAGATAATTTTCTATATCAACATTCATTATAGCGAGTTCTACTGTATTAATCCCCATAATTTATAATAATTACCAGGGAAAAAACTATCAAAAATGACAGAAGATAAAGGAACAAAGATAATTTGGCTTCAAAAATAGTACTGAGATCAAGAGCATAATTGGCAGTATTTGCTCATCAGTGCTTGCAGAAAAAAATAAGCAATCTGATATCTATAATATGTTTCTTTGTAGCCTGCTTGTACTTTTTCAAAATTGAAATAAATAAATTATTAATAATTATTATAACAGATTCAATTACTTCATCGAAATTAAAGAGCATTTCCTTAGTTGAAATGAATTAAACGAATTCCAAGATGTTTTTCCAAATTCAAATAGGAGTTCGCACTTATATCGAGAATTTATTAATGTAATTTTTGTTATTCATGAATAAATACAGGAGCTGAGTTGATGATGTAAAACAGTTAAGTGAGTCAAGCAATGGTTGTCTCAACTCGACTGTTCTTTTTTGAACTTAGTCATGTGATAATTAAGTGATGACGAAAATTCATAGAAAATGAAGAAGGGCTGATGCGTTTTAACACGCTTTCATGAAACGAGGGAATACGGGCATAAGAAAAGGACAGAGAAAAAGCTGCGATAATTTGCATTTGCATACGGTTTTGACTAAAATGATACTATATTTATTCCACTATAATCGGCCCCTTGCATAATGTGACCCCCACTTTCAGAGCCAAGAAAACCAGCAAAAATTTTATCCTTCTCTATGATGCAACTCCCAGTTTTTGACTTGTTGCTAACTTACTAGAAATGAAATACACATGAATTTACAGAAATCCTCTTTTTATTTTTTACAGTTTTAAAAAAGCATAACTGGGATATTTTACAATTTAAAACCTTCAAAATCCGAATCTTTGTAGTTTGATTCTTCAAAAAGTTCCTTAATACAGGTGATTTATCAAAAAACAAAAGGTTATTTAATTTTGAGCAAGACAAGAACGATACAGTTTTAGTAGATTAAATGTATTTTTAATTTTTAAAATTGTCGCAGTATATATTATATATTCCTGCATTAAGGTACTGTAATGAATATTCATTTGAACTTTATAAAACATTCTTGGACAATTTCAGGAGATGAAGAAAGTGGCTGTTGAGAAGTTTACTGGTTGAAATTTTATTTCACTTTTCACCCTTAGTGTTACAAATTTACTTAACGTGATGTCTATATTGTTCAATTATCAATAAATGGTGGCAAGAAGGAAGAATTTTTTTTTATAGTAAATGAAGCATGTTCGCAGCAACTTTTCAGCAAATGGTTGTCGCCATCTTGTTTTCAAGAATTCCCCTTCGCATTAGCTTTAGACTGAAAATTGAGAGAAAAAAAGCGAATTAATTTACTGTAGATTGCATATACTATATACACTGTACTCTAACGTACCAAGTATATCACATATTTACATTATATATGCTAGTTTCATTTGAAATTCGTCAGATCAAAGTTCGTTTGAAATTACTTCCCCCTGGAGTTAGCTTTTGGCAACGGAAATGTGGATGGGAAATTGAGGGAAAAAAGCGAATTAATGAAATGTATAATGTACTGTAAGTGTAACTCTATAAAATAGTATATGCTAGTTTTGTTTGATGCCTCCCCCCCCCCTCCTCCAATTTAAATGCTTTTTTATGTCAAATTTTTTTGCATTATAGTGGAATAAATACGGAAAATTTGTGTGTGGTTGTTAAAGTTTCTGCAAAATATCTGCAAAAAATGAGTTAAAGTTTATTTTTTTTTATTACTGTAGTTTAACTATATGATCTTGTAGGTTAGGTTAGGTTAGGTCGGAACCCTCCCATTTTCCGGTGATAGGGGAGGGAAGTGATGTAACATGGAAATGAAAAAACACAATGTAATATCAATTAGTTTATTGACACGTGAGAACAACCCTTACAAATGCTGCTCAAAGTGTCCACCAGCCATTTCGATACATGCATTGTATCGTCGCAACATTGACCCCCGTATGTTGCCAAAGAGGTTTGGCATTTCACAGACTTCGTTGCTGGCAACTGCAATGCAGGAAACCAGCTCTTCATTGGTAGGATAAGTGTGCAGTAGACGAGTGCCTTCATGTGACCCCACAAGAAGTCAAGAGGAGTAAGATCCGATGACCTGGGAGGCCATGCAACTGGTCCACCTCTACCCATCCAATAATTACCGAATGTGTCATTAAGATGATCACACACAACAACTCTTGTTAATGATTGCATTTAATATTGTGTGCACATAATATTTCTCTTTTACCAGAAATTTTTAATGCATGCACTTCTTTGTCATGTGCATTCATTATCATAATTTTCCCGTGTGATCACTTCTCTCCCCATAGCTGGACAACGGTACGGTTCCAGCGGGGGGGGGGGGGGGGGGGGGGGGGGGGGGGGGGAAGGTGGGTGTGGGGGGGGCGCCTAACAGTGAGTAATGTTTGGTAACTACCTTTAGAAACACCATGTATATGCTTAAGATTGCCAGTTTCTTTCACTGCCTTTTAGAGAAAGGAATATTGCTAACAGATGGCATATCATTTCAATTGGACATGCCCAGTCAAACTTTTGTTGGACAGAGTATAACTTCCAGTGTGCTCTTACCAGCAGTACATTTATCACTTCCTTGAATGATTTTATTAACTGTAGTGGATGTACCGGGTGTCCCAAAAATGACTGATGGATTTTGAAAATCAATAAAAAAAAAGACAGAATGCGATAGATATGTATCGTTTGCAGCCTTACGCTTAGAAAGTCAGGGAATTTTATCCCACCAAATTTCAAATTTAGTTAACATTTTCACCCACAGGTGGCGCTGAAAACTATGAAAAAATAAAAACCGGTATGAAAATTTTGCAAGGACTGTTGCAAAAAACTAAACAATGACATTTTCAATGTAACCCCCATTTACTGCAATAACGTGGTGCAGTCTCAGGCAAAAATTTGCAGACATCCGTTCAAACAGGTCACGTGGAATTGTTTCACATGTAGTACAGATCGCCTGCAGTGCCATCTCTTGGTAGAAATGTTAACTAAATTTGAAATTTGATGGGATAAATTTCTGATTTCCTAAGCATAAGGCTGCAAACGATACATATCTATCGCATTCCGTCTTTTTTTATTGATTTTCAAAATCCATCAGTCATTTTTGGGACATACTGCAGTTTGGAAATGTGTATGTTTAGCTTTGAACTTTGATTTCTAAGAGAGAAATCCTGCTAAATGGTACCTTTGCTGTGAACATTGAGCATTTCACACTGCATCTTTGCTTTGTTTTGGTTAGATTAACTTATTGTTAGTGTATATCTACAGAAGCAACCACTTTGTGAGCAGTGTTGTCAGGCTCTGCGAGGCAAAAATCCCTTTCAGCCAAGCAAAAAATCCCTCTTGACCTTAAAAAATCCCTACGCAACAGTACAGCACCCTCTGGTGGGATACTGAAGTATAACTGGACACTAAAGCTGTAAAGATCTCAATAACACTGCAGAAACGAATTTATTTAATTAAATAAGTAAAACAAATAAAAAAATTTATTAATTAAATTATTTTTAAAACAAGTAAGAAACAATTTTACAGACTTTGGGTTGAGATTATATACGTAAATGCAAAACCGCAACAAAGCTTTAAAAATTATCACATCAATTTATATGCAAATAAATTATGTAAATTATTTAAAGACAGTAATAAGAAAGTTACATCTATTTCAAAGTTAAAATAAATAAGCTAGCTCATTCAATTTATTGCTAATCCTCCTCACTTTCTCCTTCCGCTATAGCCAACAGGTTAGATAATGTATTTCACTGTCCCGGTTATCAATGTATTTCATTGTCTCATTGAATAAGTTTAACATATCCTCTGTAACTGGATAATTATCAAAACATCCATGATTTAATTTATTTTTCAAGGATTGGCAAAAAAAACCCTACGTTTTTGCATTTTTTCTCAGAAAATCGCTTAATCCCTTTTCAAGTGGAAAAGCCCTACGCCGAGGGATTAATCCCTACACCTGACAACACTGTTTGTGAGTAGTTATCACAAGCTTTCCTTAAACTAAACCTCCAGTAGATGTAGTTATGATTCTGCACCAGGATAATTCAGTTCACAAATAGCAAGAATTTATGAGTGCATTCCTGCAAATATTTTATATGCTCATGATATAAAATTGCCGAATGACAGATAAAACAGAACTTTGATTCACTATTATACAAGGATTAGATTCTTCCAAGTATCTGCGAACTTCAAGTTTTAAGTTTCTAAAGAAACTTTTTAAGTAATTTATCTCTTTCTGTTTTTCTCATTATTTTCTCCCTGTTTCTTTCTAGGCAATTATTCTTAAGCCTGTAATTTTAACACAAGTTCAGTAATAAGCGAGTTTGTCTTAATTAACCTGGTTAGGGGTTCAATAACTTAGCCTACCAGCTTTGGAATTTATTTATATTTATTTTTTGGTGAAAGTGCTCTAACACGCTTGTAATTTAAAGCTAATACAATTAAGGTGAATGAGAAATATAAGTTACTGACGTCCTTTCGTGTTCATAGCAATTGTTTAACCTTTTGATTGAGCAACTTCTTCTCATCTTCAGATATTAATCCACTAAAGATATTCTTCAAACTTACCATAATTATAAAGGAGAAAAGGGAAGGAAAAAATCCGTGACCTGGGTTCAGATTCCAGGTCGCGTAATTTCTCTTTCCCTTTTCTCTTTGTAATTTCAGACCTTTTGATTAACTCATTGTACAAGAAGTGGTCAAAAAGTAATGCACCACATCTTGTTTCTAAGATATGAACAATATTAAGCAGTTGAAATTTTAAGGAGTCCTAATTTAAAACTTCTTCCTGTTTTGTAAGAAATTGCAAGCTCCACTGCCATTTGACAGCGTGATATCGAGTGATTATAAATAGTGGATGTCAGTGATGCATATTGTTCATATTCTTAAAGTGAGTTAAGGTTATCATTGTACAATGCCACTGATAACCTTGACACTGATTCTTCGAGGGAATTTTGTGCTAAACCCAGGGACAAATACAAAATCCATGCCCTCTGTGGTATTTGAACTTACAACTCTCTGGCCACCGAGCCGGCTAAGTCATGCACATTACATGCAGCGTGCTGTGATCGAATTTCTCATTTTCTTAGGAGAAAGGGTCCAGAAAATGCACGCCATAAAATCCAATTTAAGTCTGATGACAATGTTGTGTGAACTGTGAAAAATTCGTTGGGTGAGCAGGACCAAGAATGGTACTGAGAGGGAATGCATACTCTTCCAGAAATCCAAAGAAACTGAAGGAGGCTTCTTTGAAAAACAGTCAGCAGAACTGATGCTTATAGCCATGAAATGCCAGAGTTGCTACCTATTGTGTAAAGTGGCCTAAACTGTAGCATGCTATTTGGGATAAGCGACCAGAAAGAGGAAATTATGTTAGATTTCTTCATGACAACATGGCCAAAGTCGTCAAAGCAAAACTGGCCCGTTTCGATTGGGAGGTTCTGGACCACCCAGCCTACAGTCTGGACTTAGTACCACCTTTTTGGTCCCATGAAGAGGTTTCTGGGTGGTTCGAGGTTTGAGACTGGTGAGGAACTCAATCTGCCATGTGCCGACTGAGTTCTATGAGCAGGTGCAGCATTGGAATAAATGCCTAGATCGTCAAGGTGCCCATGAGGAAAGGTAGATAAAGATGTGTAGTTTCAGCTGCATTTAGTTGTTACCTGTATGTTTTGTAATTTTCTTTAAAGAAAAAAATAAATGGCATTAGTTTTTGATATCTCCTTGTTTATTCAATGAAGTCGTTATTTTCCATCATTTGGTAAAATGTTTTATATTCATTTGTGTGTAAACCATTTGTGAATTAAATTTAAAATTAGCAAGAGACTTATTAAAAAAAATAGGTTAGTTTTGGTTTGCGTTTTCTTTAATCGTTTCAATAGCAGCAAAGGTCCCAGATGGCAAGATGCCTCTTTCTGCATTTCCCCTCACATTTGTAATACTCTCTATATACTCTCTTTGTAATTAATATTTATTGTTTGAGGCAACAGAAGTAATTAATTTTTTTCATTCATATATATTTCAGAAACCATTGTTGTAGAGTACTTTAAAGAAGTAATCTGTTTTTAAAGTTCTTCAGAGAATACAAATGTCACCCATCAGTCATCAATGGATTTTTTTTCTTTCTGTTAGATTATTTTACTGTATTCCATTGTTAAAAAAAAAAAAAATTAAATTCTCTCCTCCTCCTCTTCCCCCAAAATGAAATTTGAACAAAATTTTGGTTTATTTATTATGTATGTTTATATTGATATGTTATAAATATGAAGTAAATGGAAAGTAAATATTCACTTATAAAATAATCTTTTATTAGCAATCATTCCCTGTAAAAAATCAAGTGTCTAATATGCATTGAACATTGATTCACACGTGTGTAAAATATTTAGTGCAGAATATTGCACTGCAAAGCTTTTCTTTAAATTTTTCGATATGAACCTTTTCTTATGCAATATGGTAATTTTTTTTTCTTTACAGTTTATTATTTTATTTAAAGTAGACTGTTATGCAGTGCACAATTTTATGTTATGAAATGTTTTAAATTTGAATTTTTATTTAATATCTAAATAAAGTGGGGATTTTTTTTTTTTTTTTTTTCCATATTTGATTCTTCAAATGTTTGTGATAGATAGGGTTATCTTCAAGAAGGAAAACAATGTTTGAAGAATTTATTTTTCAAATTTGTTTTCTTATATGTAAGTGGATCTTGTATAAAACAATTTCCTTCTTTTTTTTTATATAGTTTTATGTTGTTTAAAAATATATTGTATTTACAGTTTAACTTGTGTATAAAAAAAAAAAATCCAACAAAACATTACAGTCTTTATCCTTGAATAAAAATAGTTAAGTTTATTTTGTGTCTTGGTAGTAATTTCTTAAAAAATAACAAACTTTATTTAATCATATCAACTTGTTTTTCATTCATTTACAAAGATAAAATGAAGGCTAGAGATACATTTAAAGGAAATTTATGTTCAGGAAGTAACGTCACTGGTAGATAGGTGATTTCTTAACGACAAAAAAAAAAAACAACATCCTGTTGCTAGTCATGGCCTAAAGTATACTCCGAGAGTTATTTCGTTTTACAGATTATAGCAGTTAAAAGGAGGTTTTTTTATTTATTTTTTTCAAGTTTTCTTTATTTTCTTTCATCATGAAATTCCTTTTGTTGTGGTTCTGTTGCTGCATTTTGCCACACGGCTCTTTTTCTGTCATCACTATCGAGAACAATGAATATAAAGGAATCGTCATTGCCATTCATAGTTCTGTTGAGGATGATTATGCTATTATAGAGAATCTTAAGGTAAAATTTCTTAATTTTAAAATTAATATTCAACTTGATTTTGGATTTTCTTTTGATGTTAAAATATTTTGAAGT
Organism: Rhysida immarginata; assembly: GCA_023313115.1. NCBI lineage: Eukaryota > Metazoa > Arthropoda > Chilopoda > Scolopendromorpha > Scolopendridae > Rhysida > Rhysida immarginata. Next base: position 1,619,116 of record JAHWFO010065355.1, read on the forward strand.
TGATTTTCTTAAACCTCTAGTGATGTTTGGTTTAAGAAGAAAAAATTGTTTGATAATAGGAATCAGTGAAGTTCATGCAGGCTATGTTGATCTTTTAATAACTGTTTTAAAAAGCTTACTGAAAATATGGAATGAAACTTTTGCCCTACCTAGAATTATAATTAATTATCTAGTTTACAGGAAATAATATAAACTTTAAAAAGAGGAACATGTTAATTTTTAAATTTCTTCCTAATAAAGCCATTTTTTTTTCTTTTATCTAAAATTTCTTGTTAATTTAATATTCAAGAACTCTTCAGACATTTGTTTTAATCTTATCCACAGTTAAACTGACTTTTTGTTGCCTTGTTTATAATGGACTTGTTAATGAAATAGCTGATGCAGTTGGTTTTCCATCCAAGCCTATATCATTTTTAAAAATGTTATTAGCTTTGTTTTACCAACCCTTTTATTGACCAACTGTTACGTACAACCTTTGAAGTACTTATTTTGTTTTTTTAGCTGATGTTCCCTTCTTTAATTTCACCCTTCCTGGTCTTTCTTGATTTCTGTTGATGAATTAACTGCAGATTATTAAATGAATTATTAATCAAATGTTCAATGGAGAGATTTTTTAAGGAGAAATAGTTACTGAAAATTTTGATGGGAAAATGAAAATAGAAAGTTGTGGAGATCTATTGCCAGGATATTTCTTTTCCTGTAAACTAAGAAGAATTGCAAGGTTTTTCATTGCCTTCCCCCTGATTAGTAATGGACAAACATAAACATCCATGTTACAGCAGAATCCAAACCCAAAACTGGATGGTTTTGAGGCATAACTGATAAAAAAAAAAAAACTGCCAAGTTCCTGATTCTGTTTATAGATTTCTTATGTTATGAAAAAAAAAAATTTAATATAAGATAATTTTTATGGAATTCAAATTGCTTTTTAAATGCATTCCATTTGTATTAAAAATTATGTTCCATGCTCGAATGCATGCCCTTACACAATTTCTGGATTATCTCAGAATTTCTTCATGATCTTTTAGAATTTTCAAATATATGTGGAGGAATATCAAATATGCGCTAATATTTTTATTAATTTCACTCGTCAAATGCCTGGTAAAGATAGTGTTTGCTGCTTATTTGTTTATTTATTTTTCACTTGTATCTGCAACTGCTACAGCAACAATCAGAATTAAAAAAATTATAGGATGTTCAATTGTCATTAAACCATACATTTTGATGCAATAGAAATGTTTGAAAAAGAAAACTCACTGGAGTCATTTTACCTAGAGTTAAAGAAAAATTTAACAAGGAGATATTCAGGATTTTGGTGTATTTTTTAAGTAAAATGTAATCATGATGCAGAATTTTTGTTTAATTTTCCAGATTGAAAATTCTGTTACAATGTACTTTTTTTTTTAATTGTATATGGTTCAAAACTATTCTATTTAAAATCACATTGAATGTGGTACCATAGCCTAATAATGAGAAGTCTGTCCACTCTCGTTTTCATATGGTGTCTAAATTCCCTAGTGGCAGACTAACTCCTTTGTTTTCAAATCCATTGTTTACTACTGCAATCATAACGGAGACAAAATGTCGTTTATTAAATTGGAGAAATTTTTATGAAGAAATTTAATTTCCAAGTCCTTTACACTAAACGTTTTTCTATTTTTTTCTTTTCGAAAAGAAAAAAAACAAAAAAAACAAGAAAATAAAACAACCGTGAGCTATATAAATTAAGGTTGTTATAACGGAACTCTTATTCAAAATAGTTTGAAATAAAAAGGATTTTGCCATATTAAAAAATTTAATGAATGGTTTTCATTGAATTCCCTAAATTAGATGAAATAAAGTCTTTTTTAAAAAATTATAGGACCTCTAAAGTTTTTTGTTTTTTTTTGCTGTTATGAATAGAAAATTGCATACATACCTTTTTTTTGCAGTCAGATAAAATGCGAAGAAGAAAATCGTAAAAAGCTTTTGATAACGACCTGTCATTAACAAAACTCGATAGCAAAACAGTACCTGAATAGATCCAGAAAAGAGAAGGAGATAGCTGAACGCTTGGCGCGCTGCTGTCGTTATTATTGTTGTAGGACGTCGATCTGGCAACAGCTATAACAAAGAAACCGACCAGGAGTGAACAGACTTCTCATTATTAGGCTACGGTGGTACTCTATATACCATCAGCAATATAAATTTCTGTATAAACAAGGGGAAATTTATAAATGTGATTAATGCTAATATGAGCCTGAAAAGCATTTCTTAATTACATTTTTAAAAGGTTTTTCAATTTATACCAATATTCAACACCTACCTCAATAAAAGACAATAAGGAAAAAAACTGTGAAATGGAATAAACTACACGAGGTTGCTTCAAAAAGTTTCTGGAAAGGATTTTTAATTCAAAAAACAACTAGTGTACATATTTAGACATGTCCCTCAAAGTGCTGTCTTGCAATCACACATTTTGTCCGTGGTGGAAGCACTCCTGGATTTCGTTCTTCGCATTCTTCCTTAAAGAGCAACTCGCCAAGTTTTTGTCATGTTACAGGTGCTCAATAATGTGCCCCTTTAGTGACTCTACAGATATATAAAATCTGTAACCAATGAAGCATGCATCTGTCGATTGAAAAAAAGATGTGCGATACGAGCCAGATAATGATAGTTCAGCCGGTAATAACAGCACAAACACTGTCCATCAAATACCCCCATACAAACAAGTCACAAGGGATTAAGTCAGGGGTGTGTGGAGGCCATGGCAGCTTTCTTGATTATCAAAATTGACACGACTGATCCATCAATTTTGCAGCTGTAGCCCTCTAGCAGCTGCAAATGGAAACATTGATCTGCCAGATATTTTTCAAAAAAACTTGACGAGTTGCTCTATGTATTTGCAAAGGTTTGTGGTATGTTAAATAATGCACCTACATTAAAATCATAAAACCAGGGCAATCATTTGTGTACACCCTGTATTTCGTGTTCCCAAGTTCGTTCTTTTTGTATCCATCACCAAAGTTAGGATTCAAACTAAGATCAAAAGTAAGTTATTCACAAGACACCCTATTGCAGTTACTAAGTTATCTATAGTTCTGATAATGATTTTCTCCATCCACCTAAAAGTGACTTCTGTTGCAATCTCAACAGGATGATTAAGTACTAATTGTAATAGGGTGTTCAGAGAATTTATTGAGCAGTTGTCAGGGATCTATCTAGGGCCAATTTGGTACCGTGCAAGGGTACCTTCACAAAATTATTTTTTAAAATTAAGCCCGGTATTTTATATTTTTTGTTAAAATGTTTCACAAAATAGGGTATGGGTTCTGAAATTCTAGATAGAATCCTGGTTGTTACATGAGATAGTTGTCACCATAAGGATTAACCTTTGCACATAGAGCATGCACATAAGGGTCACAATTAGCTTGTGCTTCATTTGTACAACATCACCATTTTGAACTGAAGCTGAGCATGTGTATACTCAGCAAAATCAGAATAATTTGATATTGGAATTGTGATGTCAGCTAATGACACCTTTAAAAATTACTACAGGTAACTTTATTAGCAGCAGTTCCATAATCTTTGGGGCCAATTACTGACTTATCTTTGTATTATTTATAGCTGTAAAAAGTAAAAGGTAATCAGTTTATATAAAGGTTTCAGAGAAAGATTTCTTTGCGTCACAAATAATGGAGAAGAGATACATTAATAACTAAAGATGATTGTTAATATATGGCTTAAAATTCAGAGCCAGGAATTAACGAGAGCAAGTCAATCTCCTATGCCTAACCAGCATAACCTATGCTCAGCAGTCTTAACCGAGAAAAAGACTTAGTCTAGTGAGAAATTCTTGCTAACTCTCTCACCGGTGAGGGTTTTTGACCTCACCTTAGGTGTTACTTGTAGTAACACCTAGAATGAAAACCTTCCAACTGAAACCTCATATAGTATTACATAACTGCTTTTGCTTTCTTATCCCTTAGAAAAGTTGCAGTGGATGTCTAATGTTAAAATTAAATAATGTTGTTCTTTAATATTTAAAAATATTGGATATTATTATCATATAAACTTGAAATTTAATAAATATAGTTTATTTAACAATATCTCTGCATTTGAAAATCAAATAAACCAAATATATTAATAAACAGTTCAAAAGTCCATCTTGATATCCTTTATTTGTCTTGAAATAGTTTTTACTCCTTTGATATGTTGATGTGACATATGATTCACCGTTTTGTTCTATGAAGTTCCTTTCCATGCAATCCTATCATCACTGCAATAGTAAGAAGTTTATTGAAGAGCAAGGTAAACCAGCAGATGTCAATATCAATCAAAGGAGGAAAAATGTGTTGATGTCAAAATGCGACTGTTGAACTATTTATTAATGTTTGGTTATCCATTTGAGATGGAGATGTAGTTAAATATAGCATAATTAACTTCTATTAAATTTACATTTAAATGACATTTTTATTATTTATATTTTGCATAATATTAAAAAAAAACTGATATTCTTTAAAATAACATTCAGCATATACAGTTTTTCCGTTGAAAAAAAGAACTGGGCTTTTCTGATTTCAATTGTTAGACATTGCTGTTTTTCGCTTGCAACAAAATTCTAGCAATTAAACTTGATAATTTAATTGGGTACATTCAATTTCTTTTTCGTTGGACAGACTCTTCCCCACGTGTTCATAATGTCGTTTGCTGTACATTAAAATATTTTAAGGCCCCAAAATTTAAAGATATTTAAGTAAATATGCCTAAATAAGTGTCAAACTTAATAATTCCACTTGAATAATTTAATAGTTTTCTTCAATTTTAGTGATGTATTAAATATTAATTAAAATAATTGACTTATTATCGGAAGAGCTGTAGTAACGAGGTGGATTATTCAAGGATTTCATTCAAAAACTCAGTCAATCATAGATTCAAGGCAGCAGGAAATTATAATCACATTTATCTTGATATAACTTTTGAGTACGGAAACCTTTTCAGGATGTTTGGAAAAATGATATTAATATAAGATTTCCTTCCTTATATCAGTGTATGGTAAATTTTATTTTTTTTTTTAATTTGACTACCATTTAAAACCTACTATGTTGAGAGGCAAAACTGAATGGATAGTTAAAACTACAGTTTATTTTTAAAATCTCCCATTTTTCTCGATGGTCACAATGTGGCTGAAATGTGCATACAGGTTATTATTGTGGACAAGTAGTGCTTATCTTATTCCCCTATTGAGTGCTGTGTGATGGCGGGAGTAGACAGGTTATTACAAAAATCAACCAATTAAACAATCCAGAATATTGATAAAATATGAGGATAATAAAATAAGGACAATTAAAAATGGATAGTTGGGATAATGAAATAAGGATAATTATAGAAAAATGTAACTAGTTAAATGAGATGTGCTATGGTCTGATGAATCTGCTGTCATGTTTGTTTTTTTTTTTGTTTATATATATATTCTCACTTGTTTGTGTGTTTATGCGCAAATTTTGTAATCAATATTTCGCTCACGCCCTAACTACCTATGGCCCAACGTCGTCTTCTCGATGACAAAAAGGAAACTGGCACATGTGTAAATGAATAAAACTCCTTCAACCAATCAGAAAAGGACAGGAATCAAGGCCAGGTGCCAGGTATAAGTAATATCTCGTTTCCAGTCCGTTTCTGGTTGGTTGAACGAGTTTTATTCATGTACACATGCGCCAGTTTCCTTTTTCTTTCGTTCCGGGCACCATAGTCCTTACCACGAACAGCAGCTCGGTAGTGATATTCTCTCCACCAAACTTGAGAGATAACACAACACTAACAGGTATATTCTATCTCAGAGCGCCCATTAAATATAAATCACAAAAAGATATATAAGAAACACTTTTTAAGTATACACTTTTACTTTAAAAAAGTGCACTAAACATCAAAACTAATTTGTTGATGACTCTCATTAAAATAGAAATTCATAAAATTAAAAAAAAAGGCAAAAGTATGATGGCGTGTGGTCTTTTCATTTAAAAATTTTATTGCTTCAGAAAATGTAATTCCAGTGCTCCAGATTACACTGATGGGTAACTTCACATCAATGGAATCCTTCAGCTCCTAATGAATAGTGTACGGTAGTGGAATAATAAGGAAACTTATGGCAACTACTTTGAGCATCTGTTGTAATTATAGAGGCCAAAGGTAACTTGCATCATCTCATGTTGTTTGAATAAGTGTATCAAAATGTTTATACACTTGCATCAAGTGACACTTGTGTAGTAATTACCGAAGCTATTGCTATTCACTTTTGTACAGCTACGCCTTCATTTTGAGATATTAAAAAAAACAGTTGAGAATGCGTGATACTGCATTGGCAGAACGATTTTAGTAAAATCATCGTTACTGTATGTGCGAAATCGGTCGTTCCATCGCCAAATTTTTTTTCCAATTTTTTAATTTTGACTTTAGATTCGAATCATCATCAATGCCCTATCTATTCGGGAAAACGTGTGACTATTATAAGTCAAAATCAAAAAGTCTTGGACACTTCTTATTTTTTTGAAAGATAAACTTTAGTTCAAAAGTCAGTGGTGGAATCTAACAGATTTAGAAATAAAAACTACACTATGCAATATCCACTGAATATCTGCTATCACCACCTAAAATATTTAGACTATTCCATTACTCAGGTTGTTTATAAAAAAAAAAACAGATGAAAAAATATTAAACCAAAATACGCCTTTAAATTAGGTCAATATACCTTGGACAACTGGTTTTACCAAGTTGTAAGTTAATCAGCATTTATCACTAAAGCTTCATGTTTATTAATTGTTCCTTTGGTACAATGAATGTACAGTGGCGGCCATGCAAATAAGATCATCGGGGATCCTAATCTTTGATTGTGTATAGGTGCCTTAATATATAACCAAATTAAGAGCAGAAGGCGCCACATTGTAGGGCTGTTCAAAGATTTTGAGAATCCATTATAAATGGTTTGCTTGATTTCACACATTTTTCGTAGAACAATTTAACATATCACCCCCTTTACTTTGAAACGGTCAACGAAATAAGATCAAACTAGCTAGACTATTGAAAATCAAAGACAATTTTACAAAACTTTAATTATCAATGAAAATTACATTAATATTTTGTAGGGTAACCTTTGCTTTTGATTACCGCTTGGCATCGTCGTTTCATGGAGTCTACAAGAGTGATACAGCGCTCCAATGGAATCTGGTTTCAAGCCTCCTTGACTACTCGTTCCAACTCCATTATGGACGAGGGGTTATGTTCACGCACCTTCACTTTCACGTCATGCCACAAGTTCTCGATAGGGTTTAGATCTGGACTCTGTGCTGGCCAAGCCAGAATCTTCACCTTGTTCTTCTGAAACCACTGCTTGGCAACACTGCACGTATGCTTAGGGTCGTTATCTTGTTGCAGGATCCAATTTCGCCCAAGATGACTCTTTGCATATGGTTCCAAGACATTCTCCAAGATCTCAACAAAACGAACGCCATTCATTGTACCCTCTATGCGGTGAATGGGACCAACCCCCGATCTTCGAAAGCCAGCCCAGACCATGATTGAACCTCCGCCAAACTTTATCGTGGCTTGTGTGCACCGAGGGTCTAATTCTTCTCCAGGACGTCTTCGTATATACATTTTACCGTCAGATCCAAACCGATTGAACTTAGATTCATCAGTAAACAGTACTTTAGCCCAATCTTCAGCATCCCAGGTCACATGCTCCTTAGCAAACGCCAGTCGTGCTTGGCGGTTTTTCTTGGACACTAGTGGTTTCTTGCGTGCGACGCGTCCGTTTAAACCAGCTTCTTGCAGGCGTCTTCGGACAGTTTTAACACTTAAATGAAACTGTGGATTTGCCTGTAGTTCCTATGAATATCTGCTGCAGTCTTCTTGCGGTCACCTTCGGACATTCGTCGTATTGCAAGATCGATGTGACGAGTGCTTTTCCGTTTAGGTGCTTTCCGAATTACGTTAGCAGCTACCCCATATTCCTTTATACGGCGCATTATAAACAGCACCGTATGACATACTCATCTGACGTGCAATGTCTCTGATAGACATCCCATTACTTCTCAATGCATTAATACTACTGCGCTGCAACGGTGTGGTATGCTTGGCTCTACCCATCCTACAAGCACACAGAAAGCAACTTTAAAATGTTAAGGACATTTTTAAAACTATATGCAACCATATGTAGATGAATGTGTTGTAAAAAAGCTTAAAATGAACAACCTTTAGGTGCTTATCAGCAGTGATCTTATTTCTATGTCCTCCTTCAAACAGCAGTGTTTATGGACTAAACAATAATACTGAAAATGAAATATTCCACATACTTCACTTACATAAGATTTTAACTAGTAGAAAGTCTGTCTACCCTCTGACATGAAATGGTTTAATTCAATGGTCCATTCCGATTTTTTAAGGGTCTCGAAGTTTAGATGGAGTGATGATCTTATTTGCATGGCCGCCACTGTATGTTATAACATGATTTGCATACACCTGTGTTACAGGTCAAAGTGTTTCGGCACGTAAAATAGCACCAGGGAAAGCTATTAGCAAGGACATACGACAGAAGATCATTCAAAAGCACGAAGAGGGTCAATCTGTACGTCGTGTTAATGTTGAACTGCCTATTTCAAAAGTGTGGCTAGTAGAATCGTAAACCAATACAAAACAACGGGTACTGTTGACTTAGTCAAGTCAACTCGCAGACCCAGAATCACCACAAAAAGAGAAAAATAAAGTTCTGAAAAAGATTATAGAACATAACCGGCATGCAACTGGACCATTACATGTTGCTAAATTACGATATTGGAAAAAATGTTTCCACCTCCGCGGCGAGAAGAAGAATTAAAGAGTTAGGTTATTTTTTTTACAAACCCATTAAGAAGCCATGTTAACTCCAAAGCAAAAAAAAGGAGACTACAATGGGCCAAGCACCATAAAGAATGGACAACATCGCAATGGAAAATTATCGTTTTCAGTGATGAGTCTAAATTTGAACTTCCCATTGACGAGAATGGACGACGAGTTGTAGGAAAGAGAAATGAAGCCTATGATGCAACATGTGTAGGTTGTTCGGTAAAATATGCAGCAACCATAATGATTTGGGGATGTGTCAGTTACAATGGATTGGGACCCCCTCGTCATTGTTGATGGTACAGTAAATGTCAATAATACACACAGATCTTAGAAATAGCACTGCTTCCAGCGATGAGACAATTCAAACTAGGACGCAGAGCTATTTTCTAACAAGATGGAGCGTCCTGTCACATAGCAAAAACAGTTTTATCATGGTTGCAGGACCATCGAATTCAACTGTTAGATTGGCATTCGTCAAGTCCTGATCTCAATCTTATTGAAAATATATGGCGAGATTTGAAAAAAGACATTTCAAAACGAAGACTACTCACCATCGATGAATTGAAAACGACGTTGCAAGAAGCTTGGAGGAATTATCCACTGAAAAAAACGGCATTATTTGTATGCATCATTGCCCAGAAGAATGAAAGCTGTAATTAGCGCTCGTGGTGATGCCACAAAATATTAGATGTCACACTCGTCCAAGGTATTCTGCACCGAACAAATGTTGTCCAAAGTACACACACTGGCCAATGAATTAGAAACCCGTGATTAATTACTGTACTGATATGTAAAGCGGTATCACAAGTCAGAAACGACTGTGATATGCAAATGAATGCAATCATGTGAGGTACATGCTCATTTCAAGTTGCAGGTACAGGGTAGGAACAAGCTGCAGCTGCTCAAGTTGAGCAAAATGGGGAAAACAGCAGACCTGTCTGAGTTCCAAAAAGGAGTTATTGTGGGAGCCCGTCTAGCTGGAGCTACGATTTCCAGGACAGTACAAATGACCGGTATCTCAAAAGGTCACGTCTCCAAGATGGTCAATGCGTGGAAACGGAATCTACAAGAGTTGTCGAAACGGCAGAATTGTGGATCAAAAGCAATTAGCACAGGCAATCAGCACAGACCGACGTCGTCTGAGACGGATTGTGCAGCAAAACCGACAGTCTACTGTGGAGCAACTGATGGCAGACTTCAATGAATGATCATCGCAATCCATCTCCTCCAGAACAATGCGCCGAGAGTTGAAGCGAATAGGGATGGGAAGTCGCATGCCAGTGAGGAAGCCCCTGGTGTCAGCAACAAACCGGAAAGTTCGCCTGCAATGGTGTAAAGAAGGGTGTGACTGGACGGTAGACGACTGGAAAAACGTGATGTGGTCGGACGAGTCACGTTACACATTGTTTTGCACCGATAGCCGTCAGAGAATTTGGCGGCAGCCCCATGAAGCGATGGACCCCTCATGTGTTGTGAACACAGTTCCAGTTGCAGGAGGAGGTGTCATGGTATGGGCCATGTTTTTTTGGTATGGCAAGGGTCCCCTGATATTCCTTGACAGTCGGGTGAAAGCCAAAGACTACAATGGTGCATTTGTACCCAAATGGTGACGGGTTCTTCATGGACGACAATGCTACTAGTCCATCGAGCAAGAATTGTTCAGGAGTGGTTTTCTGAACATGACACAGAGTTGCAACATCTGCCGTGGCCAGCGCAAAGTCCGAATTTGAATCCGATCGAGAATGTTTGGGAAATGTTGGAAAGAGAGATTCGCCGAAGGCATCCGCTTCCGTCTGCTCTGCAGGACCTGAAGGTCTCTCTGACGAATGCATGGTCTGCGATTACCTTACCTGCATTGCAACACCTTGTAGAGTCCATGCCAAACCGCGTATGTTCTGTAATTACAGCCAAAGGAGGGTGAATACCATATTGAACGAAGGTTTCTATAATTCATTGGCCAGTGTGTGTATTTTGATTTGGTTGGCAGTTAGGTATAATTGTTTTATTATTATTAAACTGATTTTATGAATTTGCTTCAATTTTCAGGTATTAACAATCATTGGCCGTTGCATCATATGTGTTTATGTTCATTTATTTATCTACAGTTTTCACTGTTTCTTGTTAAATAAAGTTCATCTCTTCAAAAAACTAAGAGGTGTCCAAGGCTTTTTGATTTTGACTTGTATAATTTTTATTTTTGTTTTTTGATGTTTGTACTTGTTCAAGTCAAAATGAAAAAATTCGAAAAAAAAATTGGCAAAAAGATAACCGACTTCGTTTTTAGCATCATTGACAAGATTATCAGGAGACATCTGGGCCTTAACTTGCTGAACCTGGGAGATTCTGCCTTCCAATGGCTCTGATCAAAATTGTATAGATCTTAAAATATACCGTAATTTCTTGCTTATGTAGTCGTAAGGCTATTTATTATGCGGTTATGCGTAATACATAATTCATTTTCTGTAGGGGTTTTTTTTTCTAATGCAAATTCCACATATTTCCGAACTGGTCGTAGGTCCGCCTTTTGCTAGGAGATCCAAAATTGTAAATCTTTATTAGTTTCCAAAGAAATTGCTTATCTTCTGTGTTTGTTTTTTTCTCCATTGGGCCAAAATAAATCTCAGAAATAATTATAGCAGTCGCCACGTAAGTTGAACGATCTTCTTGGCATGCGCAGTAAGTCTTCTCATCAATATGCTTTGTCTGGGTTTTACCCATGATGCACTTGTTCTACTATAGTAAAGGCGGAGAAATCGTTGAAACGTGGAAAGCCTATTAAAAGTCATAATATAAAACAAATTACCTTCGAATCGATATTCTGCGTCATTTTTTAATTTATTAATTTCATTTATTAATTTCATTTATCTGTTTAAAAAAAACTAAATGGAAACTAAATATAAATATGAAAACAATGTTTCGAAAACGAAAGCGGATGTTTTCATGGAATAACTAAGCGATTTACTTCCCGTTAACGTCTATTGGCTGGCGTTAGAAATGACGTCATCCTGTCGTTCAACTTACGTGGCAGCTGCTATAGTAAACTTTCAGATTTACGATTATACAGCTAGGGTATACAGGATTCCCTCGTTAAGTCGAACTCGAAGAGACCGAAAAATCGCCTGTTCGTATTAACCCTATTCCATTTTATCACTATTTTAACCAGAATCATCTTTTTATTAGAGTTATCTGTTTTTCACTATATGTTTAACAATCTTGTATCTTGTATTGCAAATTGAATTTGGCTAATATTAAATGCTTCAATGTTAGAAAAACACTGATGGAAAAAAAAATAGGATACGTTTATGACAATCCAGTTTGAAACTCAAAAGAAAGTGTATGATTTACAGTACATTCTAAATTTATTTTTACTTCCATAACCCCCAATTCCCAGACCTATATCCAATCGAGCATCTTTGGGATTACGTCGACCGCCATGTTCGCTCTCTGGATCCTCCACCACGCGCCCTTCAGCAGCTTTGGACGCAATGCAATCTGCAGGGCTCAGGTGCCAGTGAACATCTTCCAGTATATTATTGACCCTCTGCCACAAAATGGGGTTCTAACATGGAATCTCAGAGTCACATGACCATTAGAACGATTTCAAAATAAATTTTGAAAGCAAAATCAGAATTTGAAAAGATTAGACCGACGGTCGGACTAAGGACGGACAAGTAGGACAAACAAAATGAATTTTAGCATATCACTCTTGGTGTGCATTAGTGACATATCTCCAAAATTTTCAAATAAGAGTTAAGTCATACATGATATCGGATTAGCCTATTCTACCATGCAACTGCACCGGCATCATGATCCAGGGCGATTCAAAAGTCCGTACCTGATTTCAAAGTGCTCTAACTATGGAACCGTTGATGGAAGCTGAATACCTTTGGAAAGAAGGGATTGTCAAGTTTTCTGTAGCAGAGGTCTCCCCGGTCTCAGTTGTTTTCGATATGGCGACCCAACAACAGGAAAGCGTTTTTCGTCCTCCACTTCAACAAGTGGAGTCAACGATAACATAGGATAACATTCCAGCGCGAAATTTCGTATAAGATTCGGAACGAAAGCCCTTATTGCTAAGGGCATTATAGAAAATGGCATCAGATTACCGAATAAATGTGTGCTGTGCGGCCAGAGAGGGCCATATTGACCACCTGTAAATCACCATTTCGAAAGTCTTTACTGCACCTCTGTATGTTTAATTTAACAATAAATATATTATTTTGAAATCGGGTATGGGCTTTGAATTAGCCAGTATTTTAAATAGAAAATGTGAGTCATTTAATAAAAATAAGCCTTAATGTAGGCAATCCACAAACAAACAATTTACAATACCATTTTCTCCGAAATTGGGAATTTTGAGATGTGCCATTTGTAGAGCCTATGTACACAAAAGTTGAAATTATAATGATATACAGGGTGAGGCATTTATCTTGAGACAACTGAATATCTCGGAAACTAAGCATTGTACGAAAAAATGTCCAAAATCGAAAGTAAATTATTTCGCGGGGGAAATTCATTAGTTAAAAAATTCCCCCCCCCCCTTGTGAGGGGGAGCTGGAGGGGGGTAATTTTGAAATCTTAAATAGGAAACCCTATTTTTAATGGTATATTCAGATTGTAAATAAAATTCGAGAAATGTTTTCTTCTTGGTGTTTTTTCAATTGATCCAACCGTTTAGGAGATAGAGGCCTTGAAAGTGTGGAACTTTTAAAGCTTTGAACCCAATTTTATCGATGAAGACAAAGACATAGAGAGTGGGTCTTACAGACATTCCTATTCTACGTTTTAATGGTCTTTAAGAATCCGAAGTCAGAATTTCAAAAATCCAATGTTTTTCAATACACACCACAGACTCTGCCTCCATAGGACTGCTGCCCCCAAAAGTTTAAAAATTCAGAAGCTCATTTTGGAGTTCAGATTTGAACCCCTCCCCTGAGTTATACTACATACAGAGCGTTATTGAAAGAGTGTCTAATAAGTCCGGACACTCCAAAGCAACATCCCTTCAAGCTTGCTGTGGAGGCAGCATTTGTAAGCTTCGGTAATAGCCAGTAAAGAGAGAATGAGGGCATAAGGTCGAGAACGGGGGGGGGGGGGTATTTTGTTTGTTTGTTTATTTATTGATTTATTTATTTATTTGGTTATTCTTGGAAAATCCTGGGAGTATGCAAAAGACATCTATGCTTGCTTTGTGGACCTCGAAAAAGCATATGACAAGAATTCCTCGGGAGATGCTCTGGCAAGTGTTGCAAGAGTACCGAGTGGATGGGCAATTACTGGTTGCTATCATTATGAAAGCTCTGAGATGCGCGTCCGGATAAACGGCATTAAGTCAAGATCATTCACCGTGGATGTTGGACTCCGCCAAGGGTCGTACTGTCCTCCCTTTTGTTCATTATCTTTATGGACTGGATAGAAAGGGGCAGCCGAGGCGATGAGCGTATTTGTGTGGGTGACTGCTTAGTAGAGATGTTGCTCTTTGCTGACGACCTTGTCCTCCTTGGATCTTCTCGCACAAACCTTAACACTAGAAACGCCGGACCATAACCCATACCATTCATTTTGACTGCTGTACACTCACATGCCAAAAGTCATGGGATAGCACTAATAACGTGTGTGGACTAACCCGGCGAAATGCCACAGTGCGACGTGGCATTGATTCCACAAGTCGGTGGAAGACATCTGAAGACATTGCCAACCATTCCGACTGGAGAGCTTCCCACAATTGCCCATTATGGAGCCACCACCGGCTTGCACAGTCCATGCTTGACAACTTGGGTCCATGGCCTTCATGGGGTCTGCGCCACACTCGAGCCCTACCATCAGCTCATATCAGCTGGAATCGAGACTCATCAGACCAGGTCACACGTTTCCAGTTGTCAAGTGTCCAGTCGATGTGTTCATGGGCCCAGGAGAGACGTTGCTGACGATGTCTTGTTGTTAACAAGGGCACCCTCGTGGGTCTTCTGCTTCCATACCCCATGGACACCAGATTTCGCTGCACAGTTCGCATCGATACAGCTCTAGTATCACCCTGGTTAAAATCTGATGTCATCTGGCGTAGTGTCAGTTGCTAGTTAGCGGTGACCATCCTACTCAGACGCCGTTAGTCCCGTTGTGGTCGACCACTGCTTTGTCCATGGTGGGAGGTAATGCCGTCAAGTTGGTACTCTCGATAATGCCGTCAAATTGGTACTCCTGTGGACCGTAGGATGTTGAATTCTTGAGCCACCTCCGATATTGAATGACCCATACGTCGTGCTCCACATACCAGGCTACGTTCGAACTCTGATAACTCTCGTCGTGTAGCCATTGTCACACTGAACACCTCACCCTTACTCATGACAGTGTAACTAAACCTACTGACACTGATTTGCATATTTATACTGTTTGCACATGATGCTACTGCCACTTGAAAAATAGTCCACTGCTATCCCATGACTTTTGGCATGCGAATGTATAAATAATAATAAATAAAAATAAAATAATGAAATGCTTATAATGACTAATTACTATCTGGACCGTGTGACACAGGGAGCTAAGTATCCTGACATTCTTATTCGTTTTGCCTCTATGTACAATGTGTGACGTCGTTATGTTTAAGTACTGCGGATTCATGCAGTTTTGTTTTGAATTGTTTTACGGAATCGGGGATTGCTCTTACAATCTGGTTTACGGTTCCTACAAGGTTGATTTTTCTTACTTTCAGTTTCTTGGCCAACTTCATACAGGTAAAAATAATTATATGTGGTAATGTTCATTCCAGTGTTGAAGTAACAGTTCAGCTAATGCATGATAAACCTAGATAAACCTCTCCGGTAAATTTTATCAGTGGGGCGATTTTCATCCATAGCACATACATAGGGATTGAACATTATTAAATTTATCTGGTTTGTTCGCTATATATTGAGTAAATCTACACATTGCTTTTCTTGGGAATAATTGCTCATTTGCAATTAGTTTTTCATATGATTTGTAGCACAGCAAGCAGTTTCTACAAACTTGTTCCAACATTTGATGCATATGCTGCAGTCTTGTAGATCGTGTTTTCTATTTTATAAAACATGTGTTCGCTCATAGTATTGGAGGTCCCACATTTTTGACCAAAAAAGTTCGTAGTCATAGAATTCAGTTCATAAACATATTGCATGGCAGTACTGTACAACCATCCTAGTCGCCTCGGCCTTCGTACAAGATTTTTGTGTGATGGGGCTTTGCTTTATCGCTGAAAAGACACCATGCACTAGCAACGTTGTCTTCTGTGACGTTGTGGAGCAAACAAATGTTTTAAACTACCACTGAAATATTCTGGAATATTCCATAACAGTGTCATTTCAAACTGTAGTTGAGTAATTGTGCGCAGCAAGTAGTAATTACAACAATAGGTGCGAACTATAATGTAGCATTCAAATTGACAGGGTGCGGTGTTTCTAGGTATAGCTGTCTATATATCAAATACGTGATATTCAAATCGTACCTAATTTGATATTTTGAGAGAACAACATTAAATAATAAAAGTCCTAAATGGGGAAGTCAATAATTTAAATAGGTCCAAGGTTACAGCATTTATAAAACGAAAAACAGCCAAAATGACTGCTCCGGTGTTTCTAGTGTTAAGCATGCACTTGATCGGTTTGCAGCCAGGTGTGAAGAGACTAGGATGAAAATCAGTGTGGCTGAGACTCAGGTTCTGGTCTTTTCAAGACAGCCTGCTCAGTGCGCTCTCCATGAGAACAGGTGGAGAAGTTCAAATGTCTCGAGACTGCATTCAAGACTGATGGCGCATAGAGAGAATAGAGAATTGGGGGCAGTTGTGTCATACGCGAACTGTGACGATCCGTGGTAACGAAACGTGAGCTGGGAAACAGAGCCAAGCTCTCTATTTTCAAATCTATCTTTGTCCCCATTCTCACTTATGTTCATGGTCTTGGGTAATTACCGAAATAGTGCGATCACGGGTACAACAGCCGAAATGAAATTCCTGAGAGGTGTGGCATATGTTACTCTGGTAGATAGAGTGCACAGCAGCACAATAAGGAAGTCTTTAGGGATTGAGCCATAACTTCTCCACATTGAGAGATATCAGTTGCGTTGGTATGGCCACGTGATACAGATGCCGCAAACTGGTCTTCCTAGGCAGTTGCTATTTTCCAAGCCGCTGAGTAAGAGACCAAGGGTTCGACCTAGAATCCTACATGTGGCTAGGCTACATGGAGAATCTGGGTTCGATTCGCTTGGGTATTACCATTGAGGACATGCGCCTGATGGCGAAAGATCGCGAGCGGATAAGCGGGTTTGAAAAGTAAGTAAGTAAGTAATAAATGTCCATAATATTCTTAATCGCAGTGGCTACGTACAGTGCAACCTTGTACGCCTTCCGTTCAATGCAACGGAAGTGGCAAGCTGTACCGCCATCTGCCGACAGAATCAAAACAGTATTATATGGATTCCGACGTTAGAGGGCGTGTTTTGGCTAGCTGTTGTTATGGCAACCACACAATTGGCATGTCACGGTCGTGTGGATTTCAGATTCATTTTTTTGTGCTTTCTGGATGATTAGCCATTGTCGAAAGGAACCATGCCTTAAAGGTAAGCCAGCATTTTTTGAGCGTTCTAGTGTTGGGTTAGGTTAACTGAGGTTAACTTAGGTTTAGCCATAAAATGAGGTCCCGTAACTTTCTGGCAGCCATTTCTGTGACCACTAAAATATACGGATCTTTAGCCTCCTGTAACCGGCCGAGGGGAAACCAACTGCCCCCTGTAAACAAATAGGTTGGGTACGTATATAAATCGACGTCGCCGTGAGCGAAGCGAGGGAGCGTGCGCCGCGGGCAGGGGTCGCTGGAGCGGAGCGATGGCGTCCGCGTACTAGTATTGTAGAAGGGGAAACCAACTGCCCCTGTAACCGGCCGAGGGGAAACCAACTGCCCCCTGTAAACAAATAGGTTGGGTACGTATTGATTGTGCAGAGCGCGCAAATTTAACCTTTAAAACACATAATAGCCCCTAATATAACCAGACACTCTTCCTCTCAAATTATAAATTCATCTATGACTAAAATATTACATTATTTTATTTTGATAAACTGTTTTTAACATTCATTTTCACGTTACTCATCAGCTCACCTAAACGCGCTTTGTACGTCCTTTTAACAATTTTCACCACCAGATGGAACCAAATCAGAAATTGCATCACTTCCTGGGCCGCATTGGAATTGCATTAGATCTACGGGAGTGTCAAGTCCCTTTATTATCGTCCTAGATTGAGCGATGGGAATCTGCCATATTGCTTGTTTCGAAATTAGAGAAAGTTTGGAGTCTGAAACTGTTGGTAGATGGCGGTATAGCTAGCCACTTCCGTTGCATTGAACGGAAGGAGTACAAGGTTGCACTGTACGTAGCCACTGCCATTATTAATACATGTATATGTACAATGAAATCTAATAGCATAATTAATATAACAGTATAAAATTTATAAATTTAAGATATTAAGCCCTTCCATCAGATAAGTCCGTGAGGAACCGAAAGCAATCTTTCGCATGATGAAACGCACGAACAGGGGGAGCACCAAAAAAATAGACTATAAAATATATACAAAGTTTGTCAAAATACAGACCAATCAGCCAAGGGCCAAGAAAAGAAAACTATCCAAGAGCCGAATCTCATATTGGATATGTTATAAATAAAAGATAAAAATAAGGAAAATAAAAAATAAAATATTTATACAAATTTCAGCAAGGACCCCTGAAATATAATAGCCTTTGTGTGTGGAATTGCAAGTTCTATTTTCAAATAAAATCTTGTAAACATTTCAAGAAGGTACTTTAACTGTGAAGCAGAAATACAATTTTCAAGTTATCGTGCAAACGGCGGAGGCTGGACGACCGGATAAACGTACAGACTAAGCGTGCATTCTTATAAGTAGCTCCTAATAACAATACAGTATCTAATATATGAAAAAAGCATATATTTATGCTGTATAGCACAGGGTATTTACTATAGGGTATATCGCAATGGCTTTCGTTATCTTTTAAAATATAAGCATAATATATGGCAGCATGAACAATTTCGGTATCAAAATATTAGAGAATTTAAAAAGTAATAAGTAAAAATATCAATGTTCGAAATACAGAAAAAAGATAAATAAAATAAATATTTATTGCTTTGTTTTTAATAAGTACGTTAAATATTTCATCTACAAAGACTATCTTACTGAAATAGAAAGCAGCGATTAATCGTTTCAGTTAACAGTACTGTAATAAGCCTAAAGTACTGTAATAAATCTGATCCTTATGTCCACTCTGAACTGCCAAGCCCATTTTAGCAGGTGTGCAACTAAGTTTCCGCGTTTCACACATAGTCGACATACATGCTGGAAGTTGTGTTTCTTCATAGCATGGACATCTGTTAACCAATAACCAGCCTTAATACCAAAACATATCGCAACGCAAAAATATTTTTCCAACAACGAAGATATCGGCAACGCAGAAACTTTTTTGCCAAACAAACAGCATTTGCGGGAAGCTTTGCTTTTCTGCTTTAAACTGAAAAAAAAAATACAGCTGAAGCACGTCGTTCGCTTGAGGAGGCCTACGGCGAACATACACCATCGAAAACTACCTGTGAAGATTGGTCTAAACGCTTCAGAAGTGGTGATTTTGACACTGCGGACAAGAAGCTCTCCGGAAGACCAAAAACAATTGAGGACGCCGATCTGCAAGCGTTATTGGATGGAACCGGGCGAAACTGTCAATGGGCATAGCTACCGACAACAACTGATCAATCTGAACCATGCACAGGGGTCGTACACCTCCTATATTTCCTATAATTCCTATTATGGCTTGGCTGGGCTACACCTGCCCACTTTCGAAGAAGTGCAAAATTGGTTGGATGAATGGCTTCCAAGGACGCGTCGCAGTATTCATATATTGCCAGAGATATGGCAAAAATATGTAGCTGGCGAGGGACGATACTTTGAATAAACAATTTGTTGTATTTCTTTTGACATTTTCCCTTTTTCATTGATCCAAAAAGCCCGGAAACCTAGTTGCGCACCTAGTAAACTTCTAGATATTCGTTCAAACTACTAGACTTTATAACCGATCAACTTCCGGTTAGCTCAACTCCTACCAAGCAAATGAAAACGCTTTTGGGGGGGGGGTTTAGGAATTAAGGCGTCGACTACTAAGGTCATTTTGCGCCTTTTACGCAAGTTATATCTGTACGCAGCCCGGGACAAACACAAACATCCATGCCCACGACCAGGTGGACTCGAGAACTAGAAAGCCTGTCACGTGCAGAAATGGAGCGCAGTGAAAATAATATAAATCTGCTTAATAGAGACAGCAATGTAGGCATATTGAATTTGAACCAAGATTTATTAAACAAAAACTAAGAAATACAACTCTTAATTATGAGTATGAAATAATATAAAAGAGCAATATTAGGCAAAACGCCTGAAAGGGGAATGTCCTCTAACACGAGGATTCAATCCCAGGAGCCTTAAAAGGACTCCTTTACATCAATAACAAAAATAGGAAAGCGGCCAATTGCCGAAACGCCGTGAAAGGATTATTTCGTTAACACGGCAATAAGACGAGAGGAATAAAACCTTCTCGTCTAGTCCAAAAAAGAATAACACAACCAGTTGCTCGCGTAGTCGCCAACTGGTGTAGAAAGACAAGGAGCTTTACCTCCCTTAAACGGGTACATAAAGTCTCCTGACTGAAAGTCTCCTGTGTTCACAGGCTGCAGCGAGATGCCAAGCTTTCTGTAGAGACTCTTCCTGACTATGGCAACGACGCGCCGAGGGGAAGAAAAGGCCAGCTCAAGCTGATCCTGTAATGATACAAAGGAATACAACTTAATTAGAGGAAAACACCAGCCCCCTGCTCAAAAACAAACAAACAAACAAACAACGCTGCTTGAGAGGCCAAGGCGCTGCGTGATTCTTAAAGAAAGAGAGTTAAAGTAAGTCGTCATATGAACGACAGCCAGCTTACCTTCGAATGCGGTACAGGGCACCTAGTCCATCAGTAACATAGGAAGTCAGCCCCCTATCAGAAGGCTCAGAAGGCTGTGGTCCCACCGTCCTCCTGGGCTGTGGTTCCACCTTCTGCGTGGGCGGCGTCGTCCGTCAAAGGTACAGGAAGGTTGGTCACCACAACCAAATTTCCTAGGGCGAATGGCCTCGGCGCGGAATAAAGCTGCCAGGCGAATCCACGACGAATCTCCTTTATCAGCGGAGGAAGACGGGCCGCTCTCTCCGACGAATCTTGACAATGGGTCAAATGTTCGGTTCCCCATCCACAGCGTTCTCCCTGGAGAGCGACGTGGCTTGCTTCGACGAAAACTCGCGCCGGCTGCACGATTTTCCCTGACGAGACTGAAGAAACAGAAATGGGAGCACTCACATTAGTTTCAAGCGCAGGCTGCTGCCACTCTTCCCTCTTCAAGGGATTCGCAGTCCCACGACGCCCACCGACGTTCACTCGCGCACAATACCGACAATTCGTGTCCGAAGCCTCACACTCTGGCTTCCCTTGCCAATAGCACATGGAGCTGTCCTTCGAACTCAAAGTTCTTTCTCGGTCTCCACGCGGAACTCCGGTTCGAGCTCCTCTTCCGTCGGCTGGCTCCCACACTCTCCTTGAATCACTTTTTGCATGCGCCCGCCTCTCCAAATTCGCCCTCTCGCGCAAATTCAACCTTCTTCCGCTTGTTCTCTTTCGGTCCCGCCATCTGTTGGCGGTACGACGCTGTACCTGATCTCTCTCACTATTAATAATTAAGTTAATATCTTTATTGTCAACAGGTGACGCCTGCAGCTGAGAGTCCCAAGCAGACGCGCTTGTATGCCGCTCGCGACCGCGCTCGCGTTTGTTCACAATACTTTGTGACAAAGCCTATGTCCTAGCCCTCTCGGCCACCTGGCCGGCCGAAAACGCTTTTGGAATAGACGTAATATGTTATGTGGACCTTGGAAGACTAGAGACGAGATTTGTGGTCCGACGAATCACTCTTCCCGTTATGTCGGTCGGACGGAAGAATCCGCGTGAGGTGCAGAACCTATGAAGCCATGGACCCAAATTGTCAAGAAGGTACCGTGCACACTGCTGCTAGTTCCATACAGGTGTCGGATGCTTTTGCGTGAAATAGTTTGACATATCATTGAACGTTGAACTTCTTAATGACCATCATTTACAACCTTTCACGGACTTTGGGTACCCACAATGCTGGGGTCTTCTTCCAGCAGGACTATGCTCCATATCACCTTGCTCAAGTTTGTGCAGAACTGGTCTGAGAAGCATTCAGAAGAGTTCTAATTCCCCAGGTCATTCCACAGAAATTAAACGTTTTGGCCGGTTGGAGAGGCCCATGCGCACCCAAGATCCGTCACCTACTACTGGATGGCAATCCAGACGGCATGGCTCAATATCTCGCCAGAAATCTTCCAGCCTTTTTTAAAGTCAATGCAATATCGAGTTACTGCTCATCATCGGGCCAGGGCGTCCAACACATTACTGATCAGCTATCCCATGACCTTTGGCCTTTGAATGTATATGGCAAGCATTTGTAGCCACTATCAGTTGGTTGCGGACACTTGTTTGACATTGAATGCGTCCGCAGTTGGATCAACGCGGCGTAATCCAGTTACTGGTTACAGAAGGGAATGGTCTCACTGTCATTCTTGGCGAATGATACAGGTGTACAGTCTTTATATCCTTAGCCTTGCTCAAGCTAACAATGGATAAAGAAATTTCGAGAAGGACAAACATCTATTCAAGATGTACAACAGTCCAGAATATAAAGGATTGAATATCTTCTGCTGGCAAACATACGGATAACGATCATTCAATGTCAGCTGAAGTTGAACTGAATGTGGGTATTTTTACATGCAATTGCGCACAAATACCTGAATTTCAGGTAAGTGTGTGCACAGTGGGTATCCCATACCCTCACTGACGAGCAGACCAAACTCCGCATGGCCTTGTCATTGGAGCATCTGAAACGAAATGCATCGCAAGGAAATGCCTTTATATTATCAGACTGGTGATTATTTCTGATTAAGTAACTTGCAAAGGCAGATTTTCTCTATTTATTCAGAACAATATTGTTCAGACGATTCTCCTTAAATCTCGTGCAAAATTTTCTCATCATGAGGCATAAGTAATAAAAGAAATAATGTCCCATAGGAAAAAAAGTCACATGTCTAGGGATCAGGGAGGGTCAATGATGGAAAACCATATACTGGTTCCCACAATGAACTTGTAGGACAAAAAGTGATCGTTTTTTAAACTCATGAATATTCCAAATGATCGATGTGCTCTCCACCAGTCACTTGAATAGTTTCTATGCAATATTAAAACTTCTCTCACACTACAAGAATAGCAAGAAACCACTAATTCATATCAAAATTTTTTCGAACAAATGTGCATTTCGGCAGCCAAGCTGCCTTTGTCAGCGTATACAAGGAATTGATCTGTACAGAAAATTCTGTTCAGATGAAGCAGAAGAATTACAGAGTCATATTTATAGTGAGACAAAAGTAGATACAATCCAATTACAAAATAAGTAAATAGCAGATAAGGCCCAATTGGTCAGTCCAATCCAGGTTCTTTGTGGCTCCTGTAACCTGGCAGGGTCTTCGCTGGTGATGGCATGAGACTCCAAGAAGTTTAATAGCCTCGGGTCACTTGTGCTGTATATGATTTCAAAATCTTCTGCTCTGTAGTCATGTTACTGAGCAGTGACGCAGGCCCTTTGGACATGACACAACTGAAGGAGGTGGCAAAACTTCTTCATCTTCCCAAATTGACCAATGGAATAAATACAGGAGCCACAAACTACGAACCTGGATTCGATACCTTCTGCGCATGCCTGAAGCTGGTACATCCAAAACCAGAACCGATCGAAAAAAAAAACAACGCAGTGAGCACAGAGTAGCGAAATACGCTGTGGATACGGTCACGGCGCCGTGACTTGTCAGCGTTCACGATGGTTTTTTCAAGTGACGCGATCAAGTGACGGGAAGTGACGCGATCAAGGACAGAACATGCGCTTCGCGCAGCAGATGATTAGTGTTGAGCAGCGAAACGGCACTTTAGCAAGCAAGAATCGTTCAAAGGAGTAGTTTGCGTATATTTAAACGATTTACGCGCAGATAGTGAAATCAGACAATTCACGAAATACGCAACTCATTCCATGAATTGTACAAAGTCTTTTTACCGCCTGTGTGCAAAATAGAAACGAGGAGGGGTGGTGATGCTGTCCGCCTTTTGATCGTTGCTATGCGTCTACGGCCGCCTGTTTTAAATCATGGACATAGATTCTTTTCGTTTGACGAGCTAGCGAAACTTCTGTGGGAATGTGAAGAAAGCAATTTCATTCAACTTTGGACATGCCATTCCAGAACTATTGATGGCGCTCGAAAGCGTGGGAAGAGCTACTTTACACAGAAATGATGTATAAGCCGAGCTCGTCTATCGGAGAGAGGCCAAATCAGAGGTGAAATTTCATTTTTTTAAGGGTAGAAAAATTAAAATTTTTACCGAAAAATTGAAAAAAAAATTTTTTTCGTTTTTAGCATTTTCAGGTTTTTGTGAATCCATTCTGAAATTTTTATAGCTGAACGTTAATTAGAAATTAAGATATTAATTAATTTATTCGCGTCAGTATTTCTGTTTAAGAGCTCATTATATATGCATAAAATTAAAATTGCTATAACTTGAGTTCTAATTATCCGTTTTAAAAAATTAAACTGTGCTAGGTCAAGAAAAGGGAGCTCTATAACTTTATTTCAAAGTTTCTAAATCAATGAAACAAGTAATTTTATAGTTTTGCGTGGTATCAGCCAATCAGAAAGCAGTTTACAAAACGTGCGTGAACTAGCAATATGGCTCCCTCCATTAGCGTCTTTCTCCTGTAATTCAGTCATCTTTGTTACCTTGTGATCAATTTCAGTTCCAAACATCACCTTTAGTTCATTAATCATTTTATAAACTATAAAATAATTAATAATGACAGGTAGAAGAAGCGATCGGCCAAGGAAGAGACGATTTCATGGAAATCGCTTCACGAACAATAAATCTTACGAAGACAAAAACGCTACTGAAAAAATTACTTCTTTCAGGAAGCTAAGCGCATCAGGTATTCACAACAGTTTTTGCAAGATTGAGTTGAATTCTGAAACTAATATCAGTGGATACAGATTTATTGACTGTGAACTGCTTTCGACATTTATTAATCAATTTCCCTGTCCTCAGTGCTTTATTAATTGTGGATATGATATCAGTGAAAATCGAAGATAAGGACTATGTAGCTTGTGGTTTTTAAAAATTGATGAAAACAAAAATAAATTGATATTTCAACTTTAAACCTAATTTTCTTAGCTTTATTATTTTCACATTATCACCATCAGTCTTGGCGTAATATCGTTTTAAAGAATTAACATCATGAAAATTTTTTTTTCAGTTTTTTCATACATAATCAAGGAACATAATGAACTAGAATCATTGATATGTGAAAATTAATATTTTTTTGGTTTGAGTTTGAAATATGTATTAGCAAGATAACGTGACTAAAAATGGTAGAGATATATTTATTCCCCCCATCCCACCTGAATGGATAAAGCTAATTCAATAATTCTAGTTCAGAATGTAATACACATTAAATAGAAACCAGAAAAAAAATTTCAACTCAATTGGACTAATAACTTCATCATAAAGTTGACAAGAAATTTATGCTAATTGGGGCTTTTTTTTTAACACAAAAATGCTGTTTTTTTAATACAAAAAAATTAAAAATTAATGTTTTTGTTAATTTAATTTAAAATTTAGGTTCATAGAAATCATATAGTAAAAGGGTGATGACCATTTTCTCTCAAGTTTTCAATTTTGCCTTTTCGAGGGGGATGCTACCCTTAAATGAATTAAAAATGTGAGAAATTATATTCAGGGCCACTGCCAGCATGTCAGCCAGCCAAAAGACATATTTAGGGACGCACAGCGGCGATCAAAAAGCGGACACCCACCCCTCCTCGTATCAATTTTCGCACTCGGGCAGCCAAAAGACATTGTACAATTAATGGGAATGAGGAATAGGAACTTGAATATTTCGTGAATTGTGTGATTTCACTATGTGCGCGTAATTCGTTTACATATACATGTACGCGAACGACTCCTTTGAACGATTCTTGCTTGCCAAAGTACTGTTTCGCCGATCCGATCATTAAGCTAATCATCCGTTGCGCGAAGCGCATGCTCTATCTTTCACCACGTCACCATGACGTCACTTATCGTGAACGCTGACAAGCCACGCCGCCGTGACCGTATCCACAGCCACAGCCTACATGATTAGAGAAATAATCATGTAGGCTGTGCCACAGCGAAAGAAATAACAGTGAGCAGAAATAAAAGGCGGTAATATGCTATCTAACGGCAGAACAAAATACTACTAGACTCTCTGCCACTAACAGTAATAATAATAATAAAAAGCCAAGTACACTAGTAAACACAGTCAACAATATATTTTATTAAATGATGTGTGAAGATATTTTATTAAAGAAACAGCAAAATCATAAAAAGTAATAAAACTCACATAGTAAAAAACTTTAAATTCACTATTAAGCTGAAAAATGAAAAATACATGACGTAAGGAAAAAAAAAAATTTCAAGATTTTATATAATGGTAAAGAAGTGCTATTAAAAATTTACAATTAGCTTTAAAAATATTATAAGAAATTCAATGAAGCCTCTAATTTAAAAATAGTTGAAAACACAAAACTTCCATCAATATATGAAAAAGGAAAAAGTTGTTAATGTATTGGTCGTCAAGGATGAAATTTGTAGAAATATTACTGTCAACTTTACTTTTTTTGCAAATGTCATCCTTGACGACCCAATATAAGTCACACCGGGACAGAAAAATGAAATTTACCAGCAATAAAAAAAAATTAAAAAAATAATTTTAACGACAACAATTGAATTGTTTGTAAAAATAAAATCTTGTAAACATTCCAAGGAGGAGCTTTAGCAGTGAAGCATAAACACATTTATACATTTATTAAAAAGAAATTCGGGGCCCCCCCCCCCCCGTCGGGCAGATCTTGCGGTCATCTATTTTTACCCCTTTATCTGCACTTCTTACCTCTCCCCAAGTTTTCCAATCAAAATAATTGATTTTCTCGAACGTAATATCTATAAAATGTAAAAAACCTCGTATCTTCTTTCCTTTTTCATCATTTCCGAACGTATGATATATAACATGCCATATGTTGCCAAAGTTCTAAGGACCAAGTGACTGCAACCCCCGCAAATCCGACCCCGCTGGAACAATTGGGCCTAGACTTCATAGTACTGTAGATCTTGCTTAGAGGAATCTAGATACCGAATTTCACTCCTTTATATGCATGAATACACCTAGACCTTTTGGTCCCCTCTAATTTTCACCCCCAAAACTCCGTCCTTAGTGGGCTAATCAAAACCAAACTAAATAGTGAAGATGCACATGCCCATAGTAAGCTACATTCTGAATTTCAACCTTCTACCTCAAAAAATGTAGAAATGATGAAGGGTGATTCAAATCGTGTGTAAAATAAAACCAATAAGTAGCTCCATTTTTCCGTTACTTAATAATAAGCTTATAGATTATGAGCACTTGAGCAATCGTGCGTCGACAAAGCGATTTCACGTGCGCGCGCCGATATCAATAATGCTTAAAAGATGAATAGAAAGTAACAATGTATTCCTTCTTGATAAATCGATTGTTATATGACATGCCAGTATCTTTGAATTCTTTACGCTCACTGTTTCAGCACGTGAATTCGACTTGATGGGGTCCACGAAAAATTCTGAAAAGTTGATACGGCCGAGCTAAGACTTTGATGGTCATATTTCTGAAAACAGAATTTAAAAAAGTTAATCTGTTTTCAAGTTATCGTGCAAACGGCGGACGGCCGGACGGCCAGACGGATAAACGTACAGACCAAGGGCGCATTCTTATAAGTAACTTTTATGCTAAAGCTCCTAATAAAACTGAAATACAAAGTGAACGATCATCGCAGCCCTTCCGGAAACAATTAAAAATTAACATAATGGGTTACTATATTACATAATGAGACATTTTAACGAAAGCAATTTGACATGTAGATAACAACCACTATAAAGAAATCAAACAAATAAACAAATAATTTGCAACAATCATGTAATAAGAAAGCAATGCAAGGCAACAACAGTGTTTATTCATTGCTTCAATAGAGCAGCTTCAATGCATCAGTAATTTCATCATTTGTTTTTTCTTTGCTGCATTCTTTTTTATCGTTGCATTTTCTTTTAGCTTTTAATTTTGTCAACTTAGGAATACGCCGCTTCTGTTGTTCTGCTTTTGTATTACGCAATGGCTACGTACAGTGCAACCTTGTACGCCTTCCGTTCAATGCAACGGAAGTGGCAAGCTGTGCCGCCATCTGCCGGCAGAATCAAAACAGTATTGTATGGATTCCGACGTTAGAGGGCGTGTTTTGGCTAGCTGTTGTTATAGCAACCACACAATTGGCATGTCACGGTCGTGTGGATTTCAGATTTTTTTTCTGCTTTCTGGATGATTAGCCATTGTCGAAAGGAACCATGCCTTAAAGGTAAGCCAGCATTTTTTGAGCGTTCTAGTGTTGGGTTAGGTTAACTGAGGTTAACTTAGGTTTAGCCATAAAATGAGGTCCCGTAACTTTCTGGCAGCCATTTCTGTGACCACTAAAATATACGGATCATTAGCCTCCTGTAACCGGCCGAGGGGAAACCAACTGCCCCCTGTAAACAAATAGGTTGGGTACGTATGTAAATCGACGTCGCCGTGAGCGAAGCGATGGCGTCCGCGTACTAGTATTGTAGAAGGGGAAACCAACTGCCCCTGTAACCGGTTGTGTTGGGGGTATGTTTGTAATTCGGGGTCGCTGTGAGCGAAGCGTTGGCGTCCACGTACTGGTATTGTAGAAGTGGCGGCCAGTGTTTTCCACTGAGCGATGGGAATCTGCCATATTGCTTGTTTCGAAATTAGAGAAAGTTTGGAGTCTGAAGCTGTTGGTAGATGGCGGTATAGCTAGCCACTTCCGTTGCATTGAACGGAAGGCGTACAAGGTTGCACTGTACGTAGCCACTGCCTTTTTCGCATGAGCATGGTTAAAAATTGGATCCATTTTCGGAAAAGCCTCATCTTTCAACGTACGTATTCCATACGCTACGGTTTTGACTTGATTTTTAATGAACTGTAAATTTTCCAATTGTTACTTTCTGAAACTTTTTGAATTATGCAGTGTAAATCTGCAATGATACTTTGTTTTCAGAATCTAAGTCATTTTTTTTCTGCTTCTTGTTGCATTTGGTCACTAACAGCATTAAATTCTTGCATATCTGCTGAATGATCAATTATTAGGAGCTTTAGCATAAAAGCTACTTATAAGAATGCGCCCTTGGTCTGTACGTTTATCCAGCCGTCCGGCCGCCGTTTGCACGATAACTTGAAAACGGATTAACTTTTTCAAATTCTGTTTTCAGAAATATGACCATCAAAGTCTTAGCTCGGCCGTATCTACTTTTCAGAATTTTTCATGGACCCCTTCAAGTCGAAATCACATGCTGAAACAGTGAGTGTAAAGAATTCAATGATACTGGCATGTCATATAACAATCGATTTATCAAGAAGGAATACATTGTTACGTTCTGTTCATCTCTTAAGCATTATTGATATCGGCGCGCGCACGTGAAATCGCTTTGTCGACGCACGATTGCTCAAGTGCTCATAATCTAAAAGCTTATTATTAAGTAGCGGAAAAATGGAGCTACTTATTGGTTTTATTTTGCACACGATTTGAATCACCCTTCATCATTTCTACATTTTTTGAGGTAGAAGGTTGAAATTCGAAATGTAGCTTACCATGGGCATGTGCACCTTCACTATTTAGTTTGGTTTTGATTACCCCACTAAGGTCGGAGTTCTGGGGGTGAAAATTAGAGGGGACCAAAAGGTCTAGGTGTATTTATGCATATAAAGAAGTGAAATTCGGTATAAGCAAAATCTCCATTATATGAAGTTTTTTTTTTCCCGAGGTATCCATTTCTTCCCGACTCGGTGGCGGAAATGCATCGAAAATATGGGGACTACATTGAAAAATAGTATACCAACTCTGTCTGTAATAAAGGAGCTGTAAAAAAATATTTCCGGTCTTCATTTGACTGACCCTCGTAAGTAGAATAAGAATGGAGCTACTTATTGGTTTTATAATGTCAGTCCGTCCCCTTCATAATTTCTACATTTTTTTGAGGTAGAAGGTTGAAATTCGGAATATAGCTTACTATGGGCATGTCCATTTGCACTATTTTGTTTGGTCTTGTTTGGTATACGGGAGTCAGAATTACGGGGGTGGGATTCAGAGAGGGCAACATATCTATGTGCTGTTTAGGTACGTAAAGGCGTAAAATCCAGATTCCTCTAAGCAAGATCTACATTATTATGAAGTTTAGGTCCAATTGTTCCAGTGGGATCGGATTTGCGGGGGTGGTAGTTATTTGGTCCTTAGAACTATGGCAACATATGGCATGTGATATATCATACGTTCGGAAATGATGAGAAAGGAAACAAGATACGAGGTTTTTTACACTTTTTACATATTACGTTCGAGAAAATCAATTTATTGATTAAAAAAAACTTGGGGACAGGTAAAAAGTGCAGATGAAGGGGTAAAAATAGATGACTTGCCTTATCCTACACGGGAGGCGGGGGGGGGGGGGAAATTAATTTCTTTTTAATAAACGTATAAATGTATTTCTGCTTCACTGCTAAAGGTCCTCCTTGGAATGTTTACAAGATTATATTAAATTATTTGAATCTTCATTTCCAGCGTTATCATCTCGACTTTCATGTTTTAGAGTTTGAGGAAACGCCTGACAAGCAACATTAATATGCTTGAGAGAGAGAGAAAGGAGACTCTACTTGTCCACAAGAACATTTCAATACACTATATATGTATACATTTCGGTCACAATGTGGCCTTCTTCAGTTTGACTCCAAGGCCACTGAAGGAGTGATACTCCAAGGCCAAAAAAGGAGTCACATTGTGACCGAAATGTATACATATATGGTGTATTAAAATGTTCTTGTGGACAAGTGGAGTCTCCTTTCTCTCTCTCAAGTATTCTAGCATCCACAGATTCGTAAGGTCAGTTTTTAATTTATTCTTTAGCTTAGTTAACATTAATATGCTTGCACATGTTATATGTTATTTGATGGTCATGACATGTGCAAGTATAATTATACAAACAAGCATTACACAATTTGCAAGAAAAAACGCAGTCTGACTTACAGTTGGACACTATTGAAACGGTATAAAATTCTAGATGAGTGTTTGAATTTTTGGAGGAAGGAACAAGCCACTCCTTGTTAGATTTTTGTTCAATTTTAGTATTTCCATTGATTTATGGCGTCGCCGTAATTGTTCTAGTTTTCGAGGAAGTTTTCCTCTTTCAATTGAAACTAAACGATTCATGAACTTATGTTCAGGCATTCTGTCAAATGTATATAGAAGCGTCTAGTCTTTGCTAACACTGTCTTGCAGTAAAGTGGTTGTGTTTTAACTGCTATCTTTCAAGTGCCATGTTAGTATTTTTGTGGAGTCCTGTAATTGAAAAATGGAATTGTAAGAACTTTGAAATTTAACACTTTTACATTAAATCATAAAGTATAACTTGCCTGTTCGATAGCAATGAGCCCATTACTGCAGACGACTAGCGTAATAAGCTTTAAAGTAGATCCCATAAGATTTTGTTTCTTCGTCACGCATAAGTTTTTCTAAAAATGAAGCTAACATTGTGCAGAAGGTTCTTTTATCTAGCTCATTTATTAACAATTTTACGTAGGTCCTGATTTCACTCGTTTTTTCGTGATTCACAATTTTGTTGATGTTTCTTAAAAGATTCTGTTTTACGTGCCAGTCACTCATGAATGTTTTGGGTTTTAAATTTGGCACTCTCAATTTAACGCATTAAAAAAGCAGTGAAAGTTTTTCTGATTGTGTCATGGACCACAAAAATGCAACTGAAAAACTTTCGAAATTGGAATCAGATACCATTAAAGTAGTTAGTTGAATTCCATACGGATTCGTTCCATGAGTAGAATCTATCATTATGATATCCGAACCATATATTTCTAAATTTTCTTGCTGCGCTTGATTCATAAAAACAAGAAAGAAATCTTCGTTTTCTAAACCTTCGTCGTCAATTAGACCTTTTGGTTTGGATTTTAGAATGGGACTGTCAACCAGAGCCTGAAGTTTTTCTATCCACAGTCGAACACTAGTGGTATCATCTTCATGTAGGTGAATGTTTCCTTTGATGTTGCATGCTTGTCTTATGTTTGTAATATCCCGAGAGTTAGTTAAACTAAATCGTTTTGTTGGACTGAATTTTTTTTTGAAGGTCTTGGAAAATTCGATCTTTTGTGACACCTTGAACTTCGCTGCAATAGTAGCTCGCTGAATGCTAGTTAGTCTTAGCCGTCCTACTTCACACGAATGGTCAAATGAGTTGATATATATTTAACATAAATCCTACCGTCTTCTTCAGTTGCTATCATTCTTGCTGGACATGTCCGATTTTAATGGACCCTTAACTTTTGCTTCTCTTTTGCGTCCATCTTCAAACTCGCTTCTCTTCCGGAGCGATGACAGATATATCTTCTTGTTGTCTTCGTCGAAGTGTTTGATTTTTTCTTAATAATAAAAGATGACTGCGTTTTTTCCTCTACTTGCTGTTTTCAAATTCTTTTTTCTCTACTTCGATGTTTGTATTATGGAATTTTTCCAAATGCTGGTCTAAAGCTTTACAAGACACAGCAGCAAATGTGCAATTAAAACATTTTAAAAATGGAGCTTTAGTCAATGTGGTAGGCTCAGTTTTATGAACAGTTCTCAGATGACGGTTTTTCACTGACACTGATGTGAACTCCTCGCAGATCAAGGCTTTTTCTATACAGGTTGGAAAATCCCATGTTAAGAGCTTTGGACATTTTTTTCTCTGGCCGACAGAGCGGCGCTGCGAACACTGTAGTGGGGAGAAATTCAATCGCTCACTATGGATTAGTATAGGTTTTCTACTTGCCGACTAAACATTTTCTCAAGCATTTTAAGATCTTTGTTTCCAACAATCCGTGAAAAATGAAAACTTACAACTAGAGAACTAGAATTATCTATATAATAATTTAAAATATCGATTTGTTGGATAACGGTATAATTAAATCCGTTTACATAAATTATTATCAATTTATTATCATCGGCCTCGGTGGCTCAATGGTTGCCTGATCGCCTCTGATGCCCGAGGACGCAGGTTCTATCCCGGCCGAGGACGACAAAGATTTTTTAGGAGGGAACTCCTAAGATCACGCACTTTCTTTAAAGCCGTTGGTCCCGTGATCCCGTGGAAGGGATGTTTAAAGATGATTAAATTAAACTCCACTATTATTACGTAAACTTCATAAAATTTAAGCAGTGATTGGGAGAACTTACTACATAATATAAAAATT
Source organism: Rhysida immarginata (assembly GCA_023313115.1). Classification (NCBI taxonomy): domain Eukaryota; kingdom Metazoa; phylum Arthropoda; class Chilopoda; order Scolopendromorpha; family Scolopendridae; genus Rhysida; species Rhysida immarginata. The sequence goes on from JAHWFO010065355.1 coordinate 1,652,541, forward strand.
ACATTTAATCCTTGTTTAATGATAACGATTAAAATTAATTATTTATTAAAGTTTAAAATGTTGAGGTGCAAAATCAAATAGAAAAATCAATTAAATTGAAATTATTTCAGCGATTTTTATCACTAACCCTATAGGATGAATTAGAAATCTACCCACTACACTATCCTTTGCGCCATCTAGAAAAATATGACCAAACTTTGCTATAGTGACGTCACGCGACTTTCTAACCTGTATAGAAAAAGCCTTGTCGCAGATTGAGCAGATCTTTTCGTTAGTATTAATCTGAAAGTTTCAACATTTTGTGTTAAATTTAAAACATTAAAAATATTAACAATCATCAAGTTAAAACGCTGGCGGTATTTTCTTAGACTAAATTATAACTCACCAAGGAACCCTGCAGCATCCAGAATTTCATAAACAATTTCAATTTCATGGAATTTGAACAGCCAGAATTCGCTTGTGTAGGTTGACCTATTTGTTATTTTACAAACCTAATTTTTAACTATAACTATGTGAAATTTAGCTTTATTACACAGGTTTGCAGTTCGCGGCGAGCGACCAGTTTCAGTGCCACGATGTTTTTTTTTTTAGTATTTTGTTCTGCCGTTAGATGGCGCATTACCAAGCTTTTTTTAGGCCTGTTCTGGTTTTGGATCAACACCACCTAAAGATAAGGCCTTAGTACCAACACCCCCTAAAAAGAAAGCCTGTGCACTGAAAATTCATACATTGTTACATCATCATAAAAAGGCATTGTTAATCGTATTCCTACCAATAATAAGCCCTAAATTATGACTTCTTATGATCATGTAACAATGTATGAGTTTTCAGTGTACAGGCTTTCTTTCTAGGAGGTGTTGTTAGTACTCGGTAAGAACTGCATCATCAAACTGAGACAGACAATGCAAACTTTCATTGTTTGCAACAAATGAAATACACGGGACAGTTTTTTGTTTGTTGCAAACAATGAAAGTTGCATTGTCTGTCTCAGTTTGATGACGCAGTTCTCACCAAGTACTAAGACCTTATCTTTAGGCAGGGTTGCCAGATCGCGAAAACGAAAACCTTCAAACATAATTCCAAAAACCTTCAGTTTACCTTCAAACCCGATATTATCGATACCTCGATATGTTATCGATAAAATCACTGAATCAAAATCAAAACAACGTTACTTTCGTTAACAATGTGCAAGTAATGAAATGTATTAAAAATAATATGAAATGCATCAAATTTATTTATCAAAAGATTTCAAAACTAAAGAACAATAAATAAATAAAAGTCACAGAAACCATGAAATTTTATAATGCTCAAAAATAAAAATATGCGAACGTTATATTCCATAAAATTATCATGTTATCGAGTGATCTCAAAATTTCATTTATTGCTTGAGAGTTGCGAAAAACAACTTCTGAATCACTTTTGGAATTAATGTTACTTTTGTAAATGTAAACAACGTCACTTTTAAACCTCGTTGTATGGCTTGAAATTTACACAGGTTTCACCTCGCCAAGCGAGACCATGCTTGATCTGAAGGATAGCTTCTGCCGTTTTAACTCGACGGCGATTTGCAGCTTTGATTTAACAGTATTCATTTGAGAAAATAATCCCTCCACTGCTGCATTTGATAATGGAAGAGTACACAAGGTTAAAACAAGTTGACATATCAATGAAAAACAACTTTCCCCGATGTCATTTTTAAATTGTAACAACTGGGTTTAAAATTGGACAACATCATTTGGATACTTATTTACTAGCATCTTCACAACGGGTAATGAATGCAAAAATTTCCCGTTCACTTTGGTAACTGTTTGTATCAAGTGAATCAATAATATGATGAAAAGCTGCTGCTATTTCTTTAATGTTTTCATACAAATTCAGTTTATAATGAGTAAACTTGTCAAAAGACAATAAGAGATTGAAATTGCTTGGTAATCTCACACGAATTTCGTTTATAAGACAACAAATACGTCTTACAGCGTTCCATAACTCCTAAAACTGTTTCTTTGGGTATAGTGTCTGCAATTAAGTTAACTTTATACTCAAAATTCATTCCAGCCGTATGCATTATACAGGGTGTCCAAAAAGTCTGGTAACATGGCAGATATCTCAAAGCTGCCAGGTAGGCGAGATCTGATGAGTGTGATTTATAGGTAATAGGTAATCGGAAACTTTTCTTTATCTTTAATAGTTTTAGAGTTAGCAAATGGATGACCTTAAATTTGGGGGTTAAAGTCAAATTTGAGTGCAGCAATGAATTCCCCACCCCCATATTACCTATAAACCACACTCATCAGATCTCGCTTACCTGGCAGCTTTGAGATATCTACCAAGTTACCAGACTTTATGGACACCCTGTATAATATTCACCATGTAGGCTTTGCTCAGATACTCAGATGAAAAACAGGCAGTCAAAAATTATCACAGTGCTCCCTAACGGCATTGTGAAAAACCTTCAGTTTTACCTTCAGGAAATTGTTAAATATTTTTACCTTCAAAAAACCGCAACACACCAAATAAACTTTCAGTTTTGAAGGTAAAACCTTCAACCTGGCAACGCTGTCTTTAGGTGGTGTTGTTTTGGATGTATCAGCTTCAGGCATGCGCAGAAGGTACGGCATCGTCTACGAAATATCCGCTAGTCAGTTACTTTCATGCAATGACGTATATTAAAGATAGACTCCGAATCTTATTGTTAACCAGTGAACTCTATACACGCTCTTATTGTTTGTATAGAGTTCACTGTTCTTAACAGAGGCAAAAAGTGAAGCAAATTGAGCCATGGCAGTTCTGGGCAGGAGTGGCCCGTGGATTAATTAGCTGTCTGGCTGCTTTGTTTTTGAAGATTTTGGGCCCGATGAATAATTAATTCAAAACCATTCCTCAAAGTTGTTCTGCGTAAAACTGTACAGACACGTAAAAGGACCAGGAATCATTTTCCACAAGCATAAATCAAAAATACGTAACTAAAATGAAAATCCATAACTGAAAGACGATCGAAACGAAATTGAAACTGAAACCATCATCGAAAAATTGTGTATAAAATATAATAAAATACTTCAAATACAAAGTAAACGAAAAGATAAACTTATCAGTCCGTGATCAGCGTGTGAAAGAATTATTAATCAGCTACTCTCATCTTCACTCACTTTCGGCCATGACAGTTCTGGGCATGGAGCCTCCCAATTTGCTTCAAGTAACAACAATTGCTTCGGAGTCTATCTTTAATATACGTCATTGCTTTCATGCACAGTTTCCAAAATAAAGGTACGAGACTATCCAGAAAGTAAGTTCCATTTTAAATATTGCCGCTGTAGCGCTGCAGTCGTGATTGTGCGGACAGCGAAGAATTACAGTGGGAAGCCAGAGACAAATGAAAATAAGAGACTGGCAGTGCCCTATTCATTTTGCTGAGCGCTACTGGTGCCACCGGAAGTGCAGCGGTCTCCATTATGGGGATGGCAGAAACGTAAGGTGGCGTATGTTCTCAATGTTATTTCAGCTGTTTTTGTAGATGACTTCGAGAGGTATTAGTAAGCGTAACCTGTTTTCTGATTTTTTTAAAAAAACTTTATTGCATTAACTAACGATAACGTATACTTTTAATGACTTTCAATAGCTGATTCAATGCCTTACGAATTTTTAAAAGAGCGCCTACAACTCGCAACTCCTATCGTTATTGTAATAATGGAGGCTTAGCCAGAGACAAGTGAAAGCATAGATGAAGAAAACTGAAGAATAAGAGTTTGGCTTCCAATTCTTACGCCTAATAAGATGTATCCACTATTTACGAAGAATGTCATCCTTTGGAAATCTATTGTGCAAATATTATACCTGGTGCTCATTTATTGAGTGACAGTTGTTTTTTTAATGTATTCATCACAATAAAAATGTTTATCACAATACTTATCTTTATTGAAATATCAATTAGATGTTTATACTTTAAAAAATTTAACAAGCTGTGTCACAAAATTATTTTAAGAAAATAAAAAAAATGTCATTTTAATTTTTGTTTATCTGACAATAATGGAATGTTGATAAAGTCAGAACATTTAAACTGGGAAGATATTTAAAAGTGTTTCTTACTATTGATAAACAAACCTAACATAATTTATCAAATTTTAGCTAATTGATTTTAAAATTTTAAATTAAAAGAAAATCTGGTAACCTAAAATACTTTTAAAAGGTACTCAATTTTTTTTTAACAAAAAAAAGAAAGAAATAATTCTCAGTTGAATAAAATAATTATCACTGATAATAATCAGTTTATTAATCCACATACTGTAATAAACTATTAACATATTATTAATACACATGATTACTTGTGAAATGAAATATTGGATCCTTTTAAAAAACGATTTGTGCAATTATATGCACAACAACTGACAGGCATGTTTTTTCTTTCATAAATTATGAAACAATAGATTCGCGCCAGAACAACAATGAGGGTTATTTTAAAA
>JAHWFO010065355.1:1672424-1725786 GCA_023313115.1 Rhysida immarginata
AAAATGCACCCCAGACCATCACTGACGCCCCACCACCCTGCACCACCTGCGGGATCCATCGTTTCGTGAGGTCTGCGCCACACACGGTGCTTCCCATCAGCATGGTACAGTTGATATCGTGACTCATCTGACCATATGAGGTTACGCCATTGTTGCAGAGTCAAGCCAAGATGGTTGGTGGCAAATGCACGCCGGAGTGTCCGATGACGCTGGATAAGCATTGGCACCCGTGTAGGGCGACGGCTGCCAAACCCGAGGGCATGCAGATTCCGACGGATTGTCCACCGAGAGACGTTTCTAGTGCGGCCAGTATTGAACTGATTTGCTGCACTGTTGCGCTCCTGTCTCTCTGAATCATGTGTCGCCGGTCACGATCATTCAGGGCAGCTGGACGCCCGGTATGGTGTCTGTTGTGGACTGTGATGCCTTCATCTAGCCATTCTCGATACACCCTGGAGACAGTTGAGCGGGGAAAGCCAAATTCCTGCACCACTGCCGAAATGGAACATCCCATGCGTCGGGCACTTACTATCATACCCCGTTCAAAAGACGTCAACTCGCGACGACGTGCCATTTCTGATTAATCACTTATCCAAGCTCTTCCCACAACGTCTAATGGTCCATTCCCAGAATCCGTTACCCCTGTGAATTCGTGAGCCATGCCCATCAGTCAATGTGCTTGCTATCCCATGAGTTTTGCTAACTCAGTGTACAGTCTATTCTAAAAGCGTTTACACTTGCTTGGCAAGAGTTGAGCTAACCAAAGTTGTTCGGTTATAAAGTCTAGTAGTTTGAACGACCATACCAGAAGTTTAAAATGGACTTGGCCATCCAGAGTGAAAATAGGGGGAATCAGGTTTATTATTTTGTGTGGGCGAATTACAGTACTGTAACTGAAAAGATTAATCGCTGCTTTTTTATTTCATTAAGATAGACTTTGCAGATGAAATATTTAACGCACATATTAAAAACAAAGCAATACATATTTAAGAAAATCTCAAGAATGTTCGACGAGAGTTTATCCTCCGCCAAACCTCAGATGTTTAAATATTTATTGATGAAAATAGGAACAAAAAATTCCACAGCCTGAATTCGAACCGGGAATCTTCGAAGAGCTGAAGGTTCCTGGTTCGAATCCAGGCTGTGGAATTTTCTTTCCTATTTTCATCAATAAATATTTTGTTTATTTATTTATTTCTTCTGTATTTTGAACATTGATATTTTTACTTATACTTTTTTAATTCTGTAATATTTTGATACCGAAATTGTTAATGCCCGCCAAATATGCTTATACACGTACAAAGTGAGTTTAAAGCCGCGCACATCATAGTTTAGCCGCCCGTAAAAGTACCAGTTTGAGAATTTAAATGAAAGTAAAGTATCACAGAGATTAGTTGAAATGTTGGCTTTTATTTTTAGCAGACAGTCTTTAGGTATTACAATAAATGTTGGAAACGACTCCTTTTTCGGGAATACAAAAGCGTGTTCGTTTTACCAGACAAACCAGATGCTCTAAGGGTTGCAAGTAAGAATAAGAAGAAGAACAACAAACCCATTTGGTCACCATATACGCAATTAGCACATACAGTAAACTACCTCACGTCCTCCTCCTTCGAAACCCGAACCCACATCCTTGAAACAACCCCCACTGCCACTAGGTGCGTCAGCAGAAACATCAACCAATCACCCCCCACTCGCCGCACGGGGACAGCACACAAGAAAGATAACAGATACAAAAGTTAGGAATTATAAAAGAAGTCAATGATTAATTGAGATATTTGTAGAAAAACAACCAGATCGTGACGTTCATGGGACCACGGTCCAAGTTAAGCAGTTCTTGAGGAGGCTTGTTGATGATTTCCAGGAGACTTCTCATAGTGTGTAAAATTTTGAAGGCGTTTTTATCAAATATGTGATTCGTTTTTAGAATGATCTGCAAAGCTAGAATTAATGCTATTGCCATTTTTAACATGAGAGTAACGTTATCACGACTTTTAATTAGATTAAAAACTAATTTAATTGATTAATATTAATTAGGATGATCGTGAGTAGAGAAAGGAGGAGGACGACAAAATTTTAATATTCAAGTTCAAATTTTTATTCCAACTTGATTGGTCAAAGTAGTAAACAGTCATAAAATTCAATTCAATGAGTACGAAAATATGTAATCAGTTATTAGTCCATAAGTTCGAGATAACATCCGTGGAGCGAACGATTGAGCTGGAACCTGCGCGATAATTCTGGCGATAAAATCCTCGGTGCTCTGTCACCGCTATCCACGTAGGCGGCGACCCTGACGGTTTTCTAGGAGAGTTGCCCAATACTAGAACAGAAGTAAAATTACAAGAGATTAGTATGCAGAAATGGCCCGGAAGCAGCTCAGAATTCTTAACGAGAATAGTTCCAATTAGATAGAAGGGAGAGTAGTAATGCACTTAATTGTCAGCATAGTCTTAATATGATTAACTAAAATCACTAAATTAACTATAATGAAATACCCGTATTGGAGACGCTAAAGCCGAGCGCGGCTCGCAGCAAGAGGTAGTCGTCGTCCGCTGGCGGGTTGACTGGGGCACTCGAGAAGCTTCTGGCGTCGTTCGCCGACGTCAGGCTGCTGAAGAGAGTCGGGGCTAGTGGCGAGGACTCCTCTCCTTCATTAGAAGATAGATGCGGCTCGTTGTGAGCATCCTGCTCGGCATCTAGACTATGCGAGGCGGCGAATGTCTCGTTCGCTGTCGAGTCTCCGTCCTCGTCGTCGTTATCGGCGGGGCTCACCATCGGATCTTGGCTTACACCTGGTTCTTGCTTCCAAATCTCTGACCGCTTATCCAATTCGTCGCAAATTGTCGGCACCGTTCCTGGGCGGCAGGGAAAGTCGTCTGTCGCGCCTAGCAGCGAAGCGGAAGTGCCTGAGGTTCAACCAGGAGCAGCGACGAAATTAATTGCTGTGAGCGCGCGGGCTTCGTCCCGCGAGGAAAAAATTTTTGAGCAGAATTATAAAAAGTTCTTTCCGCGCCGATAGTGTTAAAGTCACTTGCCTGGGCAGCACGGGGCTTTTCCACAGTTCGTAATGTCCTGTTCCCCTGCTCAGCGACGCGTGGGTTCGGGGTCTCTACGCTGTCTTCATTAATTTTTCTCTGGCTCCGTCGGAAACCTCGGTCTCTCCTCGGTTGACTTTGCGGGCTCTATTTTCGGAAATTATCCCGTGGCCGATATCTCGCCGAATTTTTCTTTCGTCCTTCGAGTCGACCACATTCCTTTTTATTCTTCCAAATTCTCCCGGAGCTCCATTCTTTCCGACCGTATCTCTCGAAACCAGAACCTTTCTGCTTCTTTCTACCTTCTCCCTTTTTCCTCTTAATCACCTGATCCTCCGTATTTTTCCTTTTCTCCAGTGAACGCCCCGATTTCTCTTTCTTCGTCTCTTCTATTCTCCTTTCTGGGTGGAAGGCATCTGGTTTTCTCCGTTTTCCTATGCTTTCTTCGTTTGACACTTTTTCTTTCTCTTTCTTTAATTCTTGTATTTATTTTACGACGAGTCTGACTTACGTAGCACTTATTGCACGATCCACAATTTATTTCATCGACTCTACTTTTATCACTATCATTAATTTTTTCTTTGGTGCTGCCAATTAATCTTCTGAAATGTACATACGTGCATTAAAACTTCCAGGTGGAAAAGTGTTTTCATTATTTTAATTGATTTTTCATCCACAGTTTCGTGGCCTGTTTACTTTAGGTTTAATTTTTGGATTTATTTGTGTTGTGGTAAGAACATTAGTTTTCAAATCATTTAGAAATTGAACACAACGTAACAATGAAACTGAAGTTTGTGTTTTCTCTATCAGGCGGTATTTCCCAGTAGATAACATTACTGGTGATCAAGGAATAAATAATTAATGTAGTGGTTTGCCATTGTTTTCCGCACGGTTAATAAAGGACAAACAACATTCATGCCGTAGCAGGAATCAAACCCGCAATTTGAGGATCTAGAGATCCACTGGAAACTCGCGTCCCAGTACTCTTGGCCACAGAGCCGGCAAGTACCAAAGTTTAACTGTACCTAATTTCTGAAATAAAAATTTCTATTCTCTTGTTTCTGTTCTCTTTTGCCTGTCTCTCCATTCAACATTAATATTTTGGGTAGCACCCTGAATTATTCAAGGGAGAATGTGCACATCTATTCATTACTTCTACGTCTCATCACAGAACACACTTCTTCACACGTATTTGGCCAATAATGTTTTTGTATCTTCGTAAAGACTTCATAGGAAATTATTTTCATTGTGATCTAAATTTCTAAAATTTATCATTTGCATAGATCATTTTTGATGTTATTTTCAATTAATTTGACTTGATCAAATAAATAATATGAAAACACGAACAATTTTCTACGTATCTAGCAATCCACCACGAACAGTGCGAGATACTACTCCTGTTTTCCGAATCATACAGCCTCGAAAGACAGAACAAGGGAATTATGTTTTACTCCTGGATGTTTCAGGAAGCATGTCGGTAAAAAAAAGTTATTTTATATCTTAAATACGTAATATACTTTCTTAACAGTGAAGTAATATAATTATTTTGGTAGATATTCAAAATACTCATTGTTTGGGAAGAGAGATTGTGGTTAAAAAATTATTAACGAATGTCATCAATTTGTCATGTTATATGAACTTAATTAAATGCAATAGTTTTTAAAGATTCTTTTAAATTTAACAATTACGACGATTAAAAAATAATGATGACAGTTATTTTGTGTAATGTTGAAAGCAATAATTTATCAACTAAGAGGGATACTCTAAAAGTTTTTAGCCAGAAATGCTGCACGTATCTTACGAAGACCATTCTTTTAGCACTTTTCGAACAACTCTCCCTCGGCTTCTATACGAAGTTTCATCTTAAGGAACCAGTCCTACTTGCATTTTTTCCAGTCCTGAGCAGTGAGTTCCTAATGTACGCTGCTGTGACGTCATCGTTACTGTCGAAATGGAGCCACGCGAGTTTCCTCTTGATTATGGGGAACAAAAAGAAGTCGCAAGGTATCAGGTCTGGAGAATAGAGGGGATGCGTCACCATATTGATCCGAAAAACTCAATTGTCTTAACGCCGGCATGTGCTTCGATGCAACAACAAGCTTCTTGTTTCGATCTTCGGACGCTTCTCCTCCATTTTTCTAGGGCTATTGGCACACCGGATACCACCTACCGCTCTGCTATAACCGTCTTTTTGTTTTCAAGCACAACAGTGCATACATGGCCAGTGGAGCGGAAGAAAGTTGCCACCATTACTTTCCAAGCACTCCGAGAATGTTTGGATTTGTGATAATCCTTGCCCTTTAGGGAGCCAATGTTTGGATTGTTCCTTAGTTTCGGGGTCGTAATGATAGAGCCATGTTTAGTCGCCTATGGAAATGTCGTCGACACGTTTTAATGCACCGTTGTTGAACCTTTCGACCATTTCTTCGCACCACTGCACTCGGGCTCCTTACTGCTCTTGGGTTAACAAACGAGGAATCCATTGTGATGAAACCTTCCTGAGTTGCAGGTGTTCATTCAAGATTGTTCTAACCGCTGATGATCTGATGTTTAGGTTTGCCTCAATCCGGCAATAGATTACCCGATTGCCATTCGCGATCATATCCAAAAGAGTGCTGACTGTCCACTGCGAGGCTAGTCTTCAAGTGACCGTCTTCTTCTCTTAAATACTAGTAATATAGAAAAAAAAACTTCTTGTCCACATATATTTAATTCCACAGAATTTTTTTCTATATTATTGTTATTATCCACAGTTGGGTTTCGATTATTCCCCTCTTAAAGTCGCGATACCAGGAAGATACTGTAACTTTACACGGTGAAGGTCTACCAGGAAATGTCTGTTACAAAGTTTCAAAACAGTCCGACATTTCTAAGCCTTTGGAATAATTATAGAATATCATAGCATGCCACGCTTCCTGATCCATCTCCATTGTATTTTACGTCTATCTGCCACTGTGTGAACTTTAGAATTGTGCACTCGAAAACAATGCAACATGGCACGTTTAAATCTTGCATGCGACCATATGATAGGGAAAATTACTTGGAGACAGTGTAACAAATCTGGTGGGAAGCGTGCAGTGTTCCTGGCTCAAATGTTTTAGAGTGCCCTTCGTACATGTTGATTAAGAAAGGAATTTTGTGTACTATAAATTTTATTCTCTATTTAGGGAAGACGAATAAGCATGCTTCACCGAGCTGCTTCTAGATTTGTTCGTGATCAAATACCTGAACATAGTCTTTTGGGCATTGTTGATTTTAGCACAACGCCACGTGTTTTGGCCGAAATGACACTAGTCACCAATGAATCTAGAGAGACCTTACTGCGTAGATTGCCCATCAAAGATGATGACGGAAATACGGGTATTGGGCTAGGATTACAAGAAGCTTTAAAGGTACCTTTTTTAAAATTGCTGAAGTTGTTTTATAAGAGGATCGTCCAGAAAGTAAAGAACGATTGGGTGTATCTCAACAAAAAATAAAAGCTATCAAAACAAAACTTTATTTGCAACAATACTAAACCTAGCACTAATTTTCTACATAAATTGCCATTGTTATCAAGACACTTCTCATAACAAGATACAAATTTTTCGATGCCGAAGTTATACTTATCTGCCGCCAATGACTGAATCCAAGCGCCAGTCCACGGAGTGGCATCACACGCATTCTCTTTCAAAAAAACAGAAAAGCAACTTCCAAAAAACGATATCCAAAACGAGAGACGTGGAATGTTGTCTGCAGGGATTGTGTTAATTCATAACAACGCTCGGCCTCATGCAGCTGCAGCAACACAACAAGAATTGCAACGTTTCAAGTGGGACGTTTTTGACAATCCCCCTTACAGTCCCGACTTGGCGACTTCAACTTTTCCCAAAACTGAAGGGGTTTCTCGGGAGGGGAGGGAGAACACACTTCCAACGTTATGAAGCGCTTAAAGAAACAGTAACTTCATGGCTTCAGTCACTGGCGGCAGATGAGTATAACATTGGCAGTGAAAAACGTACACTACCATATCAAAAGTCATGGGACACCATCACTTTAATAGAAACACTCAAAAATATACATATTTTAGTATCTTGTTGGCCCACGTTTTGCTGCTATCACAGCTTTTACTCTCTGGGGTATACTATCCACAAGTTTTTGATACGTTTCGTCATTCTGCCATAAGTGTCTTGGGCAGTTCGGTCACGGATTTCGGGGTTCCGCACAAGCGCGCAATCGACGTTGCAACACGTCCCACAGATGTTCTATAGGGTTCAGATCGGGGCTCTGGGCAGGCCAGTCAAGTTCTCGAACCCCCTTTTCATCAAACAATGTGCCTACAGCCTTTGCTTTATGACAAAATGCGTTATCATGCTGAAACAGAAAAGGGCCATGGGAGTGCTGCCAGAGAGATGGGAGTGCTGCGTTGTTCAGAATGTCTTGGTAACGCTCTGCGTTTAGATGTCCGTCCACAGAAACGATTGCATCCAATCCATACCATAAAAAGCACCCCAACACCCTCACCGACCCTCCGCCGAACTTCACCGTGGGCACAACACAGCTTGGCAGATAACGTTCGCCGTACCCAAACCCGTCCATCCGATTGCCAGATGGTGTAGCGGGATTCATCACTCCATTCAACCATTCGTCATTGATCCAGAGTCCAATGTCGTCGCTCTTTGCACTATTGCAATCTCCTCGCTGCGTTGCTGGTGCTGATGTGAGGTTTGTGGGCTGCCACTCTGCCATAAAAACCCATTGTATGCAGTTCCCTGCGAATAGTCAGGGTGCTCACAGTTGTTCCCGTCGACTCTATGAACGATCTTGTCAGTCCATCAAGCGATGTGTGACGGTTTGCAGTGACCACTTTACGAAGAGCCCTTTGGTCTCTGGCCGACATGATCTTGGGTCTTCCAGTCCTAAGCAGAATACTTGCGGTGTCTTTCTCTTTCCATGCCCGGATGACGTTGTGAACGGTCGATTTCGGGATGTTTAGGAGGGTTAACGTCTCTCTAAAAGTTTTGCCTGCGAGATGGCACCCAACAATTGTACCTCTTTGGAAGTCTGAAAGCTCTTTTCTTTGAGACATTCTTACAGCAATCACGCAAGCATCATCTCATAATAGCATACTCTTTGTTATGTAGTGCTGGCAACAGTGAAATTGCAAAGGAATATCTCATTTTCATTCAAATCAGGGTTGTCCCATGACTTTTGATAGGGTAATATATGTCTCATTATGACATGTACGTCAATAACAATCACGAAAAATAGTTTAGTATTGTTACAAATGTTTTATTGTGATACCTTTTGTTTTTTGTTCAGATACACCCAATCGTTCTATATTTTCTGAATGACCGTTATATGATGATTTCTATTGATGGAAATTTGATATTTTGTCATTTGTTAAAATTAATTAAACTCTCAGATGTAAGAGTTGTACTAACACCTTATTTTTAAAACTTTTTTTAAAGCTACTTGAAACTCAACAGATAACAGAAGGAGCTATGATTATTTTAATTAGCGATGGTGAAGAGAATGTTTCTCCTTTTGTTGCTGATGTTATTGACGAAATCAAGGTAAGGTATTGATGCAGTGAGTGGTACGATATTGCCAATTATTTTCTATATATTAAAATTACTAGAACATACAGAAGCTTTTACAGTTCTTGAGTTGCAGATTTGAATCTTGCAGCAGATTTTATGCTTTTCTTGAATAGTCAACTGAAAAGATACAAATGGTAGTTAATGCAGGGCTGTGGAACGTAACGAAATAACGATATTAATAGCGGTATTATAATGCTTAACGTAACGAAATTTTTTAAAGCAGGATAATAACGGAAACATAACAAATCTGGGCTGCGGAGTGTAACGAAAACGTAACGAAATAACGATATCAGGGCTGTGGAACGTAACTGAAACATAACGAAATAACGATATTAATAGCGGTATCATGTATAACGTAACGAAATTTCTTAAAGCGGGATAATAATGAAAATATAACAAAATCTAGGCTGCGGGAAACAAGCGTAGGAAATATACAATGCATATAATCAGGAGTGTTGGGGTTCTGTAGGAGCCCATTGATAACAGGGAGATGACTGACATTAAAATATCTTGTCATTCAAGCACGAACTCCTTCTCATACAAAAAAATAAAATATTATTATTAAAACATTATGATAACGTTATTTTTTAAGATAGTGATATCAAGTAACTAAAAGCATAACGTAAATCAATTCGTTCCATAGCCCTGCTTTAAAACGTTATGATAACGTTATTTTCTAAGATAACGATATTCAGTAACGTAACACCTAGCATAACGAAATCAAGTAACAAAAAGCATAACGTAACGAAACCTAATAACAATATGCGTAACGTAACGTTATAACATAACGTAAATCAATTCGTTCCACAGCCCTGATGGAAACATAACAAAACCTAGGCTGCGGGAAACAAGCGTAGGAAATATATATATAATCAGGAGTGTTGGGGTTCTGGAGAAGTCCATTGATAACAGGGAGGTGACTGTCATTCAAGCATGAACTCCTCATACAAAAAATAAAATATTATTATTAAAAATTATAATAACGTTATTTTCTAAGATCACGATATCAAGTAACAAAAAGCATAACGTAACGAAACCTAATAAAAAAATATGCGTAACGTAACGTTATAACATTACATAAATCAATTCGTTCCATAGCCCTGCTTTAAAACTTTATAATAACGTTATTTTCTAAGATAACGATATTCAGTAACGTAACACCTACCATAACGAATTCAAGTAACAAAAAACATAACGTAACGAAACCTAATAACAATATGCGTAACGTAACGTTATAACATAACGTAAATCAATTCGTTCCACAGCCCTGAGTTAATGTGTCTAAGAAGCCTAACATTGATAGCCACCGTGGCTTTATTAGCTACACCCCTTATCATAAAGTGAATAGCTTCAATTAGAAGTCATGTGGCTAGAACTCATATAACCCATATTACACTGGTATTTTAATCATTCAACTTTAGTACATGGCATATTTAGCCAAACACGATGGGTAAGAACCAAGCGATTTTGAACACATTATAGAATTGGTTACTCCGTTTGGAAAATAGAATGCCATATTTTCTGTACTGTACTACAGCACTTATGAATAAAGTGGAAATTTCTATTAATGAAAATTTGTAACCAGCTTTTGGATAATGTAGATATTGAAGAGCTCATGATACAATATTATGAATAAAATAATGGGTTATCCCTCAATATAATATTTTCATTTCAAGACAATAATACACAAACAAAAATGAATGGGTTTTTGCAGATTTTCATCTTCGGGATACCCATTTGTCATTGATCTGTCCATAAAATATTGTTTTCTCATATTGATAGGTTTAAAACCAGAGCTCCCAAAAACATATATTATCTTTATTTTAGGATTAATATTATCAAGATTATTCAATTGTCTTTGGAATAATGAATATGATGAAAATGTGTTTATCTTAGAGTAGTTGTGCAGTGCTTTTTATGGGGTTGGAAATCCATCAAATAATTATAAATATCACCTTAAATAAAAGTGAATAAATATCACAGTAAATAAAAAGCAGACGTTGGCATATACAAAATATCACAGTTCAACAAAATGTATTTGAATTTTATTTTTGCACATCCACTAACTTTAGGCCATTTTTCTCCTATAATTAGAACGTAGAAACTTTTTGATAGCACATTGTATTTATTTATTTGTTTATTTATTTAGAAAGCACAGGTTATTATTCATACAATAGCCTTTGGTTCTCAAGCTTCTAAGCACTTGGAAAAACTTGTTCGTCTAACAGGAGGACGTGGCTATTTTTATTCTGATGATGAAATATATCACAGTCAAGCTTCAGTGCTACAAGCAGCATTTTTTGCAGCTGCATCAACACAAGCTGATGTTGAATTCCAACCTATTGAGGTAACCAAAATTAGAAATGTATTGAAATCATATTAAATATTTAGTGAGTATTTTATCCTAGAATCTTCTTTATGGGATTTGCAAGTGAATCCATTTTTTGCAAACAGTCCAATCCTTTGGATTTCACTTATGCATCATAAAAAATTGATCCACTTGGTTGAAAATTGTTATCGATCATGTTTAATTCCTTTTGTTAGATTTTTTCAATTTATCATGTCTTTCCCATCTTTGCAAAGAATCAATTATGAAATTAAAAATGACATGTTATAGCTTTTCTTAAGGATGGTTTCCATTTGGAGATTTATAACATGCAGTAACTTTTGGGTGTGTGTATAATACAGGTTGGAAAACCCATTACAGCCATGCTGTAAATTGGTTGGTTGGTGTATTAGAATTTTTAGCGTCGAAGGTCATTTTGCGCCTTTTACACAAGTTATATCTGTACGCAGCCCGGAACGAACTCAAACATCCATGCCCACGGCAGGATTCGAACTCACGACCAGGCGGTCTCGAGAATTAGAAAGCCTACGCCCCTAGCCCTCTCGGCCACCTGGCCGGCTGCTGTATATTGATTTCATATTAAATACAAAGTTTAGAAATTTAATAGTGGCAAGAATGTAATTACAGCTGATATAAAATAGGTGCGACACGTTGTTTATAACCCGTTGCCAGCGATGTAGAAGTCGTAGAATACCTGAAGCTGTGTCAGTTCTGACGATGGTTCGGATGGAGCGGTCTACCGTTTTAAGAATCTCTAAAACAGTTTGGTAGTGAATACCACAAAGTGGTTCCTTCATCTTTGGAATTAAACAATAATCACAGGGGCTTAAATCCAGAGAGTACGAGTAGAGCAACTTCTAGCCCTAGCGAGCGAGCAAATCAGCTACAGGTTGCATTAAATGCGGCAAGCATCATCATGAAGGGATGATGGAAGAATTTTTCAGAAAATGTCATCGCATTTTTCGCAACGTCGCCTCACAGATTATGCTCCAAAAATGACAGTCTATCCTTGGGTTATGGAATGCGACCATCGTGCCACTGTTCTGTAAGGCATTGCACATTCCCCCCAAGCCTCACACCAATCTTCATAACACTGTCTTGCTGTACGGCCTGGGCCATATTCAATTTTTATCCAGCTCTACTGTTCCTGCTTCGAAAACATCGTTACTGCACGCTGTAGACCGCCGACTGACCCACGACTCTTTGCTACACGCCACTGTACACAGCCAGAGACATTTGTAAAAGGAAAATGATGCATCTTTGGCATTATGTCAGTTTCCCTTTCAAACCTCTGCAGTGACTTTGACATCAAACCATCGATTCAGTGTTAGCACATCTATAAGGATAATTAATAAATGCGTCAACTTGCATTAATGGTTTGTTATTATACGAGGGTGGTCCGATAATAAAGGTACAGGGGATGGGCATACGAGATCTGCGCGCGCAGCTATGACGTCACATGCATACATAATGAGGACGTGTCAATAGTAGTTACCACTGAAACGGTTCGTTCGTTGAGTCAATACCTCGCGTACAGCAAGTTAACAAAAATGGCCGGTGTTATCGACAAATATGTCAAATTCGAAGTTCGAGGAGTAATCAGATTTCTCCAAGCTGAAGGAGTAAATCAAAGCGATGGTGTAAGAAATTTAAAGAAGGGAGGACGGAACTGGGTGATAATCCAGAGCGCCTTAGAGGCAGACCGTGAACCTCACACACGGCGGAAAATTGTCAGATTGTTGACGGCTTGATCATGGATGATCGAAGGATAAAAGTTCGTGAACTTCCTGCAATGACAGATATTCCAAAAAGCACTGTTCACAAAATCCTTGAAGACAATATCTCGTTAATTTGGGACAAGAAACGTACCATGAAGGAATGTTTAAACTGGTGAAGCGCTGGGACAAATGCTTAAATGTTTACGGCGACTGTGTTGAAAAATAAACAAACCTTTGTAGTGTACATGACTTTTGGATCGATATTTGTGTGTTTGAATATGTCCTGGATAATTTGACCTATACCTTTATTATCGGACCCCCTCGTATGATGTCATACTACTAAAACCAAGACCAACTATAATTACCTCGATTAAAACCCGTACGTGCCTCCTTCACTTCTTACCTTTCCTTCCTTATCCCTGATACTGCATTAACATTTTTATTAAAGTTTTTATTTAATTTAAACTAATAATTCATGATTCGTTGATGAACTTGATTCGCAGGTTTTAGGCTGAGTCAAGTTAAAACGTAGGTTTTTGGTCCCAGAGCGAACTCTGATAAAGCTTTGAAAAAATTGTAAAGTTTGCCGATAAGTTAATGAACATGATAGTAAAGATAATCATATTTCACTCAATTTCGCGGACGTCATTTAAGATGGACGTCTCTGAGGATGGTCTAAGAACAAAACTAGAACTTTTTCTGTAATAAATGCTTACAGTTGCAAACTAGAACCTTTCCCTTTTTAGATCTGTGCATCTAAGGTACTCGTATGTATTAAATAATTTTCCTCAAATTTCTGAATTATTCACTGTAACTTCATTATTCACGAAGAGGGTAAGCATGTCATAAAGAAGAAAGAAATGCATTGAGTAAGATTGATTTCTTAAAACTCTAAAATAAAATGCGTCCAAATCAAATTTTAGAAGTTAAGTCTGGGGAAGGTGGTTATAATATAATGGGATGTTAACTGAAATTTAATATTCTTGTTATTTATTTTTAAAGCTTATAAATAAATATTAAACTGTTATACTATTCAATATATTTTTCTTTACCTTTTTTTAGATCACAAATCAAGTTTTTACCTTAGAAGCAAATGCAGAAAAAATGGGATCTGTTATCATTGATAAATCAATAGGGAAAAACACAAAATTCATATTTTCATATAACTACACAGATGAAATTAATGTCATTCTTCATAGTCCTTCAGATACTTATTACAATCAAACGAGCCGGGAATATCAGCATGATAAAATTACAAAATCTATCATTTTCAGCTTTCCTATGGCAATGGTAATTTTTTTAAAAAAAAACTACTTTATAATTTATGCTATCTTTATATTTCCTAAATTTTTCTTTAAAAAAACCTTATATCTCTAAGTGTTCATCTTTAAAAACCAAGCTTCACTCTGGTCCTAGCCAACTGTTTACTTGAGCTCAACATCACCTTCAAGGGTGGCCATAAAAAATTCCAGGGCAGTACAACAAACCTCCCACCACCAACACTGCATTTCCTTACAAAAAAGTATTTGATTAATTTTTCAGTAATAAAACATTTTGGATTTTGTTTCTTAAATAGAAAAGAAATAAATTATAATAACAATTCTCTTCTGCACATCACTTGCCGGGAGCATTGAGCACTCTACCTGGCCTTTCATTAAGTTAAATAATATTAAAAATAACTAGAAAAGAAAATTAATTGTTGTTCACTACCAGAGTTATCTTCGAGCTTATATGAATTGACCTGTCAAACATGTAAATTGAAATATGTAGGCGAAAGCAGGAGGAAAATTTCTAGCAGAATTATTGAACACTTTACCCACATCATATTTCAATCTCGACAAGTTGAGTTTTGTCTATCATTTCTTGAAAACCGGATACCACTTTCAATAAAGACTTCAAGAATTTAAACTAGCCAGAAATCTTAAAAAATTGAATTTCCTGCAGTCATTAGAAATTTTCAAAATTCAACCACCATCTATTAAATGACGACAGAGGTAGACTGGATCTAACCAACGCCACCTAAAAAACAAAGCCTTCTCACTGCCTGTGGACTGCGTCATCAAACCAGGGCTGACAATCCAACTTTCATTGTTCACAACAAACGAAAAAACGCTGATTACAACAGGTGCTTTTTCGTTTGTTGTAAACAATGAAAGTTGGATTGTCAGCCCTGGTGTGATGATGCAGTGACCAGGCTTTGTTTTTTAGGTGGCGTTGATCTAACACAATAGAAAAAAAATTCTTATATAAAATAATTCCTTCTGAATCTCTCTCTCTCTCTCTCTCTCTCTCTATAAGGTACTGAGACAACTAATGATATTCGGCTGAGTTAAACCTGTCTATTATTAGTCGCGTTTTTCTATAAAAGTTCTGTGCTTTGTTCAGGTAATTTCTGATGATGACTGCTCAAGAGCTAACGTGTTCATTGCGCACTATTAAAATTTTTCTTTGTGGGATGTGGGTTTCTGGCTTTCTCCCGTCAGTTATTTTGGTCCAAGAAAGCCATGGTGGACCAAGAAAGCCAATAAAGGAATCATTGACTTAAGAGAAGTTGTTGGTGAAGACAAATAGAGGGTGACAAGCAGAAATTTTGGAATGACAATGGAGGTATCCAGTAGAATGGATGACAGATGATAATGAATGCAACAGGAGACACTATTGGATAGTTACATGACCTTATCAGAACGCCTGTTATTTCATTCCTATTTTTCTCTTCTCCCCACTTTCAAAAACGGAATGGTGATCTTGTGCTAGTGATCTTGTAGCCACATATAAGAGAAAATGAAGTGATTCATCGGTTCTGGTGGGAGAGAAGAGCCTGATTGGGTGAGGCACAATGTGTGACCAATGTGAACAAATAAACCAGGGGAAAACACAATTCCACAATGAATATTTATTAGCAAGGATGCACATTTCGGCAGCCACGCCGCCTTCGTCAGCATGATACAGGATGATCAGATCAAAAGCTTGTTCTGATGTAGAAGCAGGTTAACAACGGGTTTATATAGTAAAGCAGGGTAACAACGGGTTTATATAGTAAAGCAGGGTAACAACGGGTTTATATAATAAACAACGGCTTTATTGGCATTCATACTCTACTCTATGGTTGTTAACTGTATGTGCAAATTTGGTCACTGTATGACATTGACATGTCTTGTGATCAGCAGCCATGAGTGAGCGAGAAGAGAACATGGACAACAAGGGCCACATCAGACTCGCATGAAATCAGCACACTGGTATTGGCACATGGTAACTGCACATGACATAAGATTTCATCCCAGGATCAATCAAACAGAGTAGTTGCTGTGAAATACTGCACAGGAAATCTCATTCATTTTCACAGATTTCAGCAAGATTGATCATATTTACTCTGATGTGAATCTCTGTGATTGGAAGATCGAAAATTATCTCAGTGGATCAGTGCAAGTGTCAGTCACCTCATCTGGATAACTATGACCTGACTCCCATCATATTGAAAAATGGCAATTAGCTCTCAAGCTATGGAACAGGATATGATCTGCCTATAAGCTTAGCGAAATTTTTAGTTTCAAACATAGTTTGCCTTTCCAATAAAAGAACCCATTTATTTTCGGGAAATGAGAGAATTAGCCAGAATTGTGACAGGCTTATTTTCTTTAATTTCTTATAAAAGTGCATGTGAAGGATATATTTAGATTGTAGTCTCTATATAGAAAGAAATAAATTTCAGCAGTCATTGTTTGTACCGTACATTGAAATAAGAAAATTTCAGTTGTAAAATAAAATATTTTATAGAGTTCATCCTAGGAATGAAAAGGGACAGGGCACTTACTCCTTAAAAAGGGCATCCCTACATGGATATCTACAGGTCCCCCTATCTTCAAGCTGCAAAGCATTATGATACTTATAATATTTGTGGAATTGCAAGATAGTTTGAAAAAGCGATATAAAGTTTAAATGATGGAGGGAAAAAAGTTTGATTCAGCCCTACATCCTTGAGCCAGAGTCCAATACCCCTCCCACTGATGAAGAAAACGTCAGCAGCAACGAAATTTCATCGTATATTTGTAACAGGATCGGAATGGTGTTAATGCACTGCATCTATTCCTATGGATTCCAGTCAGAATATAGTGCTGCTTCTCTCTTATATATCTAAGTATCTTGCATGTATGAAGCGTCGTCAACATACACATCACAAATTATTTCCGCAGGTAATAGAGTGTATGATTCTTTGTATTTTGTTGATTACCATCGAATATTTAGAAGAAAATGTTGCTATATCGTAAATTAGCAACATAATTTAAAGATATCTCGGTTGCGTGATCGCCTCTGATGCCCGAGTACGCGGGTTCGATCCCGGCCGAGTACGACGAGGATTTTTCAGGGGGAAATCCTGTGATCACGCACTTCCTTCAGAAGGGAAGTAAAGCCGATGGTCCCGTGTAGTCGTTTGCCGGCTGCACGTTAAAGAACCCTTGCGAGGCAAAATTTGCGGCCTCTATAACCTCGTCCTAAAATGACCATAGCAGTTGAAAAGAACGTTAATACCAAACAAACCAAACCAAACCTAAAGATATCCAACCATATCTTCATTATGGCTGGACTTCCTCTTTAACAAAGCAATATATCTCGCCACCCGCAACCAAAACATCGGAATCGGATGGTCTCTGCAGCCATTCTAGTGCCAACACTCCCTGTAGTAGTCGTCATAGATCACTCCTCCTCTTTACCCTCTCGTTGGTGCAGAGGAACCTTGGGAGCTAGTCGTTCCAACAGCTTGGTATTTTGGTGGTTATTTGTCTTTATTAGTTTACTTATTTTTGTGTTGAGAAAAAGGAAATTATAAATCATTAAATTACTGGCATTTTATAATTTAATAAAAGATATTCCAAAAGTAACTCTTCAGAAGTAAATTCCAAAATACAGCTATAAATGAGGGCAGGTTCACAGAGGAATAAGAAACAGGGGAAACTCCCTATAGCCGCAACGGAAACTTTCTGAGATCACGTGATGAAAGTCAACCAATGAAATTTTATTTAAAAACACTCCTGGCTTTGCGGCGCTACTGCAACACCACCTAAGAAACAAAGCCTGATTACTGCGTCATCAAACCAGGGCTGATAATCCAATCTTCATTGTTTAAAAGAAACGAAAAAACACCTGTTGTAATCAGTTTTTTTAGTTTGTTGAAACAATGAAAGTTGGATTGTCAGCCCTCATTTGATGACGCAGTCATCAAGCAGTGAGCAGGCCTTGTTTTTTTAGGCAGCGTTGGCTACTGTCGGTTTCATCATAATTACGTCTTTCTCCCGCAAATAGATTGTGGGAGAGGCAAGTTATATATGACATCAGATAAATACTTTGCTTAACGTTCTTATTTTAATAATTTAATTCAAATTAATTAAAAACTTTGAAAACCAGTCCTAAGATGCAGGATGAATTATCACAGATGAAAAGAAATTATTATTGCATTACCACGAATTCTTATTAATGGTCTCTGATTACCAAATACAACAGCGAGCAAATATAAACATGAGTGCTTCACATAAGTGATCACGTGACAACTCAACAGAACAATATTTCTTTTATATAAAACATTGTTTATTTTTGAAATCAAATTTATGTGTTTTAACATTATATAAGTATTAATACATAAACTCCTTTATTCTTTTATTTATTATTTTCAATATTGTGTCCTCACTAGCGCCGCGAAAGTAGTATTGAAAAATGACGTAGTGATTTCCAGTCACATGGTTGAGTTTCTCATCTGTTTCTCTTCATCTGTGGGCAGGCCTACGTTATTTGAAAGGAGACAGCACAGCAGTTTTCAGGGGAAAGAAGGGTGCAGCTTTGAAATAATAGGAGCAACTTGGGCTGAAAAAAGAGCTTGAAAGGGGCACAGATGATGGTGGGCCGTTCTAAAAATTCCTAGGATGTACTCTATTTTTTATGCCTCCTTACTTGACTTTTCTTTCAGTATAGACACAGATATGCACACAATAACACCGACACAAAATACATGCATAACCTTATCCACTTCACATTTTCATATAACCATATGAAAAAGAAATGTATAATCTCATTACAATGTAAACCTTTCTTTCTAGTGGTCAGTTCTTTTAAAGAGTAACTTTTCGCTAGAATAATATCACATGCCTTACTTTAAAACAGTCCTGTATCAAGAACTGCTGCTCTCTTGTTTTCAAATTAATAAATCATCTTCTCTATATATAATTATTGCATTGTTATTTTTTTTGAGATTACATAATATTGCAAATAAATCTGTTGATAATATATATGCCCTTTTTTATGCAGACAGGAAAATGGATATATACAGTAGTCAACACCAATCAGGTTGCAAAAGAAATTGGATTTATGGTAACATCAGAAGCAAAAGATATTACTCGACAGCCTGTTCGCATTCGCTCATGGACTAATGATGTTGAATTTCAGTTTCCAGAATCTGCAAGTAGAGTAAAAGTTAGTATCCTGAATGAAATATTCATCAAATGAATTTCAGTATCTTGCTTGCTTTTGCTAAGCAGTTAACAATTTTAGGTAATAAAATTAAAATATTTGTTGGTTTAGGTAATTTTCTTAGTTGCTAAATTATTTACCATTGTTCACCTTTCACACAGAAAGAAGCACCATGGATATCACGACTTTTTTCTTAATCTATGTATATAATAAAATTGTAGCAAGGCGAAAAGATTGTAGAGGTGTTTGCTACGTGTATTGTAAACGATACTGAAGCTCAAACAGCAGTTTTTAGGATTTTTGTCTGTTTGTCTGTATCTCTGTTTATATGTTAGAGGTTGGCGTCAAAACTACTGAAGGGATTAAGTTGAAATTTGGTGAGTAGGTTATTTAGTACCTAAGTCAGTCCTTAGTAAACTTTTTTTTCTGCGGGAAAATGTCTCATTCCCACGGGAAAAAACAAAAACTGGTTCCAGTAAAAATACAATGTCAACAGATGTCGCCACGAGTTAAATCGCACTATGGTTTTGTTTCTTACGAATCTATATATAAGAAGAATAATTGCAAACAGATGTCGCCAAGATGCATATGTCGAGTTCTTCGTGAGCGCAGCCAATGACGTGTATTAAAGATGGACTCCGAATCCTATTGTTAACAGCGCCACAAAAGTGAAGCAAATTGAAGCCATAATGGTCTGAGCAGGAGTGAGCCATGGAGTAGTTAGCTGTCTGGCTGCTTTGTTTTTGACGATTTTGGGGCCGAGGAATAATTAATTCAAAAATCATTCCTCAAAGTTGTTTTGCGTTCAACTGTACAAACAGACACGAAAAAGGATCAGGATTCATTTTCCACAAGCATAAATCAAAAATACGTAACTGAAAGATGATCGAAACGAAATTGAAATCGAAACCATGATCGAAAAATGGTTTATAAAACATAATAACATACTTCAAATACAAAGTTACCGAACATATAAACGTTTTCATAATTTTTTGGCCTTCACATTAATTCTATGCAACCATAAAATTTCTTCGTCGTAATTTAATTTTTCCTACCTGATCTCGATTTTTTTGGGACAGTGTCTTAATAAAAAAGGGAAATGCCTCTCACCGACTAATCACAAAATCTCGGGAAATAAGAAGTCTATAAGAGGTCTATACTTGCAGACGAATTTTTCTATTCCGACTTTAACGCGGACGAAGTCGCAGGCAACAGCTAGTCAAAAGTTAATTTAATAAGGTGCTGGAAAAAATATAGAGCCGGGATGAAAATGCAAATAAACGTAGCAAATCCGTGCTGATTTTGTTGCTTTTTTATAGACGTGAATTAGAGATACAAAACGTTGTTTCCAGGAGCATTTAACAACGAATAAGGAATCAAATGCCAATTAACAGCCATTATCCCAACCTAGCCACTTGCAAGTTGGAAAAAAGTTTAGAGTCTCACGTTTAATACCCGATAAAGGCACCCTTTTTCTACTAAGTGCACGGGAGGTTTAGTTCGGCAACAATCTGCGAAGAAGAGAGGTGCTGATGATGAGCAAGGCTTCTTATTCTTAATGTCTGGCGAGCGGAAAGTGCACTTGGCCTGCCAGATCTGGGTGCCATTCCATGTTTATCTGGATTTTGGAGAACTTTGTTAACAACTGATTTGGAACGTCCAATTTCTTTCGCAATTTCAGATTCAGTCTTTCCGCATCCCTTAAGTGCAACAATTTGCCCTCTTTCATACTCTGAAAGATGTTGCCCTTTTGGCATCTTGTATATTGGTGTTATATTATACAAACAGTGTGGTACAGGCTCTCATATGACATTGCTGTATGCTTTCATCACCTTAAATAATCCTTTCAACTAATAAAATATGCAAGAAAGTGGACGACTCTAAACTTTTTTCACCTTGCAAGAGGGTAGGTTGGGATAATGGCTGTTAATTTGCATTTGATTCCTTATTCGTTGTTAAATGCTCCTGGAAACAACGTTTTGTATCATCTAATTCACGTCTATAAAAAAGCAACAAAATCAGCATGGATTTGCTACGTTTTATTTGCATTTTCATGCCGGCTCTATACATTTTTCCAGCACCTTATAACACTAAGAGAAATGTCCCAGAGGATTTGTAGTCGTGATCAGAGATGGAAGGAGGACTAGAGTTGATATGAAAAATAATTTAATTGAATTAATATTTCGGAAACATACACTTAAATGTTCAAAAATTCAATGAATATTACAATATTAAATAATTTTAATGATGGAGGCTGTTGTGAGTTTCTTCAACTGTCTTTCGTATGCCTTTATGCGATGTGAAAGGCTATCACTTAAATGCCTTGTATAGATGTGGTGGTGAGTCCTGATCGTTGGCAAAACACTGTACTAAACGAAAACGGCGACCACGACGGATTTGGTAGTGGGCGATTCGTGCCTATCCCAAAATATCATAAAATAATTCAGATTAGCAAACAATCTATAGGAAACTAGGCCGGTCTTTAATATAAAGAAGAACACAACTTCTTTTAAATTACGATTCCCGCCACAAACTCAGGCCTTGAACAGAGACGAAGCGGATTCCAGTGGATTTCAGCTGTGCATCCAAAACTACAGCCCTCTTAGGAAAGGAGTCCGCAACCCAATATGCCCCGGTGGAGTAACGTCCAGTGCAGGACTTAAACAGAGAGGTACCGTCTACGGTCGTCAGTGAGACCCACAAGCAAGGCGTCATATACGGCCCAGTCCAGCTACGCACCAGACTTGTAACTAACCAAGGAACAAAGAAACCCTCAGCACCGAGAACTAGCAGTAGACCAAACTGCGCCCATCGGACATTTCATCATACGGGGATTCGTCCAGGCCTCAAGCGAACCGCCGTAGCGTTGCAAGCATGACCCCAGATGAGATCTCTTGCTGCGAGTCGCGCTTAGCTGCTCTGCATTCACCGAGGGGTATGCAAACTTTTGAATCTTAATATTGAGAATTTTAAGCGGGAATCGTAATTTAAAAGAAGTTGGCTTGTGTTCTTCTTAATATTAAAGTCCGGCCTAGAGACTGACCACGTTAAGTTAAGTTAGATCACTGATCTCCTACGGAAATTCTGAGTAGGAGGAGATAGACACGTTTTGGGCTGATTAATGTATAGCAAAGCTCTCGGTCACTCACCTGTTGAACTCCTCTATCGCTTAAGTCCTGACGATGCTCGGCATACGACTTCTCCACTATTTGACTGCGTCTGAAGTCTTCTCCCCGATCCGGCCTTTCATGATTCCGTTGTCGATGACGGTAGAATTGGGCTCGGCGTGGCGGGTGGAATTTTCCCTTCGACTTCTTTGAAAATCTTAATGGTGGCTGATAAATCGCTTTGCTCAAAATCCGATTATAGTCTATCTTATTTGAGAGAGAATTGCTTTGCTTCTTAGATAATGGAAAATTTACTGAAGACTCACTTATCTTGACCTTCTGGCTTATTCTTTGGCTCTGACGAAAATTTCCTCGGTCATCGTCTTCAAATGAACCTCTGCTCGGCCGTCCTCGTTCCTTGTTCATTGGTTGCTTTTTCAATTCTCTCTCTGAGTTTCTTTACTTCAGCTCACTTTTTATATTCCCTTTTAATAAGCTCGTTATCTATGGAATTATTCGGAGTCAATCGTGATCGAGCATCGGAGCTCTTGCTCTTTTGGCTTCGTCAACTCTTTTTTGCAGGTGACGGGCGGCTATTTCTTCGTTTTTTCTGCGACTTTATCTCCCACTCCCGCTGCTGATTTCTCCGATGAGATCGTGTTGAATCATTGAATTTGCTCGC
Organism: Rhysida immarginata; assembly: GCA_023313115.1. Classification (NCBI taxonomy): domain Eukaryota; kingdom Metazoa; phylum Arthropoda; class Chilopoda; order Scolopendromorpha; family Scolopendridae; genus Rhysida; species Rhysida immarginata. The sequence continues at coordinate 1,695,355 of JAHWFO010065355.1, forward strand.
TATATTTTTCGAGCAAACCCGATGTTCTGACAATGGAGTTACTGCTTCAAAACTTACCAGTGTGCTCTTTTCAAAAAAAATTCTAAACTCTGAACAATAAAAATGTTGATGGAAAGAGATGTTAACTTACTGTTAGACTGACCTACATCTTAGAATGTTTTTAGTAATTGTTATTTTAATAGAAAGGGCGTCTATAAAGTTCCGTGTGCACCTTAATTGTTGAGAACATTTCCAGGGTAATTTTACAGACATCATATACAGAATACAACAAAATAAAAAACCAAATTACCTTAACTGTAGATAAATAACATCAATGGTAACACAGTGAACCAAAACCGCTTTTCCACAACAAGATATTTATTACGCCTGGATACGTATTTCGGACGCTACGCGTCCATTTTTCAACAAGACTGAATGTTACAGTGTGCCTTAGGGCTATTTATATATAATAGGGACCAATCAGGTTCCTTTACAAGTGGATAAACATATAACGCAAAGCCAACCAGGTAAATTACAGCCAAGAATACAGAATAAATTTGAAACAAAATAAGCCAATCAATTGCGAGCAGGACACAAGTACACCAAAGAATAAATAAAAATAAAAAGAGGGTGAAGTAGCCAATAAACGAGCGCGGGGGGAGGGGGTTGCAAAGGTTATCTCTACATAAGTCAGAGAGAAGGACCAATCCGGTAAAAGCCAAAAAGAAGGTCGAAACAAAGTGCCTCAAGCCAGGGTCCACTCAGAGAACCCAAAAGATATTAGTGCACGTACCTAAGCAAGTTATCCCAGCCATGGAGGAGTTATCAAAGAGAAGTTATGCTGCCAGTAATGGATACAGCGAAGACATGATTGGAAACCTCATCAGAAAATATACAAGGAAAAAGGCAATACTTCAAGCAACCACCCTGGAACCAGTGAGTGATAAACCAAAGTATTGGGCGATTCCTTATAACAGAACATTCAGTAAAGGACTTGACAAAATCGCCAGAAGGTTCGGACACAGGATCTCCTATAGAAGCTCGCACACTCTCAGGAGACTCCTGGGGTCGGCCAAGGATAAAATACAACCTGACCAAAGCTCTGGCGTGTACAAATTAAATTGCGGGACGTGTGACTCCTTTTACATCGGGCAGACACGGAGGATGGTTATTACCAGGATCAAAGTTCATTTCAGGTACATCCGCAACTACAATCCGGAAGCTTCTACCTTCGCGTAGCATATTCTACAGACTGGGCATGACGCTAAACCTGACAACTTCGAAGTTCTCCACTGTACTTGCGACTGGAGGGAGCTCAATTTCCTTCAAACTTAAGAGATATACAAACAGCAGGGAAGCAAACTCCTTAATGGTGACAAGGGCCGTATGGACCTTAATGGCTGGGATAACTTGCTTAGGTACGTGCACTAATAGCTTTTGGGTTCTCTGAGTGGACCCTGGCTTGAGGCACTTTGTTTCGACCTTCTTTTTGGCTTTTACCGGATTGGTCCTTCTCTCTGACTTATGTAGAGATAACCTTTGCAACCCCCCCCCCCCCGCGCTCGTTTATTGGCTACTTCACCCTCTTTTTATTTTTATTTATTCTTTGGTGTACTTGTGTCTTGCTCTGCAATTGATTGGCTTATTTTGTTTCAAATTTATTCTGTATTCTTGGCTGTAATTTACCTGATTGGCTTTGCGTTATATGTTTATCCACTTGTAAAGGAACCTGATTGGTCCCTATTATATATAAATAGCCCTAAGGCACACTGTAACATTCAGTCTTGTTGAAAAATGGACGCGTAGCGTTCGAAATACGTATCCAGGCGTAATAAATATTTTGTTGTGGAAAAGCGGTTTTGGCTCATTGTGTTACCATTGATCATATATAGAGTGTACAAATTTTGGCAGTCTGTTGTGAAAGACAGGTTGAGAAAAAAGTGTCATGTGAAGATAGGTTGTTTCCAAGTAGATGCAGAATTACAACAGATCAAATTTATAATTAATATTTAATTTAAAAGAGCATAAGAGAGTATATGATTTAGTATAACAAATGCTCCTGAATGCAAGCATGGCACCTATGAATCGTTGAATCATAAATACGAGCTATGATATCGAATTTGATTGGCCCCCCATCAGTTATCCATTGAAGTAATTATTCACGAGCATTAATGCAGAGCTGTTTCAGGTGATTATCAATTGCTAATGGACTGTTTTTTTGTGTTTTAAATGGTAACCATATGTATGAATTTACTACTACATTTTCAAAACTTTGATCTCTTGTAGTTCCGTAACGAAGTGAAATGGGAACTAGTTTCAAATACCAGTCATCATTTCAAATGCCTTTCCCAACAAAATGCTGAAGTTTGTTGATTCATTGTGAATCACACTGTAAACATGTGTTGAATACCATGTGACAATTTTTGGAGCAATAGATTACCAGCGGGAAAATACTCCTATCAGAGCAGAAAAAATGCGAATATGCTCTTTTAAAAGACTGATGAAAAAGTGGGGAACCAGCTGCCTTAATCCTCATTCCGCCTTCCCCACCTTCAAAAGTTTTGGCATGGAACATATTCGCGCTTTTTTATGCTGAAAGCAAGAGCATAAAAGCTGACAGCAGGAACACTGTCTCAATCCGTCTCTCTTTCTCTCCCATTGCTAGTGTCTTTTTCTGTCTTTCTCTCCCACTGCCACTGTCTCCTCTCTCTTACACTATCACTGTCTACTCTTTCTCTCTACTATGCTCTCTTGCTTTCAGCATAAAAAAGCACGAATATCTTCCATGCCAAAATTTTGGAAGTGGTGAGTGGTGAGGAAGGCAAAATGAGGATTGAGGCAGCTGGTTCCCCATTTTCTCTTCTAAAAAGGAGCATATTCGCCTTTTTTTCTGCTCTGATAAGAGCATTTTTCCGCTGGTTATCTTCTTTTTCCTGCTACAGCAGAGCATGCTGCTTGTATACAGGGTGAATACATGTCTGAACCCCCCTTTTATTTTTTGAACCGAAGCAGATATGTCAATTTTGATGAATCCAATGAATAGGAACATCCCAAATATGCAAATTAGGACACATTCAAAATTTATCTCAAAAAAAAATATAGAGAAAAAATCCCAATTGCAAATTTGTTCAGCAATTAAAAAAATCATCTAAATCGGACCCACCAATCACCCACAATCACGAATATGAATATGGTATGGGTGAAAATGATGTGCGTGTAGAATGTTGAGAACAGTTCTCTGATGGCACCCAACATCTGCAGCAATTGCTCTGCTGCTTGTGTGGGGATTTGCAGCAACTGCAGCCAGAACTAGTGTTGTTGTATCCTCGTCGCCTTGTGCCCTTGGTCGTCCTCGTTCTGCATTAACATTCCCTGTAGTCTCGAATCTTTGAATAATGTGACGCATTGTTTGACGAGATGGATGGCGTTCGTTAGGGTATCTGTCTCGATACAACCTAACTGCAGCATATAGGTTTCTCCTTGCCTCTCCGAAGCAGAAGATCATGTTGACCATTTCCGGAACAGTGTAGCTTGCCTTCCTGGAATTGTTCCGTCTTCTGTGTGCTGAAACATGCCTTTTATTTGCTTTTCCGCATGAAAGTGAATGTGAGTATGGTAATTTATGTTAATTTTTTGATTTGCATGCTTTACATGGTGGAAATATCAACATTCAGTTTCAGTTTTCCTTGTGCAGTGTGACTGTTTGTAAGCTACAAACAGTTCACCACGTGATTGTGAGTGATTGGTTGGTCCGATTTGGATTTCAGTAAATTATGCACAAAGACAAATAATTGTTTAACAGATATCAAATAAGTAATTTTTATGTTTTGAAGGAAATGCTATCAGTTCTAGTAGAATATTTTTTTTTTTTTTCAGATTTTTGCAGAAGTGAAAAAACAGTATGTTCCGGTTGTGAATGCGAATGTTGTTGCTTTAATTGAAAGACCCGATGGAAAAACCATTGAATTGCAACTTCATGATAATGGAGCAGGTAAAATTTTATACAATTCTTTTTTAATATATATAAATTTCTATTATTTATATTACAATTGTATAAAAAAGCTCTATAACTTAAATATGTATATTAATTGTTTTAATACAATTGTATGCAATCCTGTGTTATTGAGGTTTTGCACTCTCAAATTTCTATAAAAAAAACACCTCGTACTCGAGTTTGTAATTCAGTGAGTATCCATCATATGTCAAAATTGTGTAAAACAAGAAACTTGGCATTCTTAAACTATATTTAACAATGAAATTGACATCCATTTAGTATTGATAACATAATAACACTAACACGCCCCTGGTCAGCAAACATGAAAATCCTTAAAACATCCAAACCCTTTTTGTCCTTAGGTTCTCATTATTATCTTCATTTTAAATGATTTTTTTATCATCTCTTTCATTCTTGTGACCTTCTTCATAGACGAATGTGAGGACTAATCAGTTATACGTGGGGAGAAGGTTCAATTGATTCAAGTTTCAAGGTTACAACTCATAGGGGGAGCCACCAGCGCCACTCTGTACATGCAAATGAGACATTACAATGACAAATATAAAGGAGATCAGACGCGCGTCTGTGTCACTTCAGACACTTGTGGACGTGTGTTTTAGAGTACGTAAAACATGCCTCGAAGGCGACTGCGACATGAATATGGGCAGCTAATCCAATTCGAACGAGGACGTGTAGTGGGCCTTCGAGCGGGTGGATTTTCGTTCCGTGCTATTGCAGAACGCATGGGTTGAGACGTTGCACTGTGTACAACTGTTGGGAGCAATGGTCCAGGGAAGGCAGGATTACCAGGAGACCAGGATCTGGACGACCCCCGGCCACTGGAGACAGGGTTGACCGGCGCCTCTGTAGGCAAATCGGACGGCATCTGCAGCGGACATTCGGGCTGCTGTGGCACCCAACGTCACTCCACGCACAATTCGGAACCGTCTCCTGGCCAGGAACCCCCACTCCAGGCGCCCTGTGGCATGTTTGCCTCTTACCCCTCACCACCGTGCGGCACATCTTCAGTGGTGTCAAGCCAGAGCGACTTGGAGGACAGAATGGAGGTATGTGGTCTTCACGGATGAAAGTCGTTTCTGTCTGGGTCAGTGTGATGATCGCACAAGAGCAGGAGGAGGAGTGGGAAAGTCCTGTTACCGAGCTGTATCCGTCGTCGGCATACTGGCCCCACCCCTGGCGTTATGTTATGGGGAGAAATTTCCTACGACAGCAGGACTCCCCTGGTGGTTATCCCAGTCACCATGACGGCAAATGTTTACATTCGAATGGTTGTTGAACCCATTGTGCTGCCAGTCATGGCTGGTATGCCAGGGGCGCTATTCCAACAGGATAACGCTCGACCCGACACTGACGCTGCAACCCAACGTGCCCTTCAGGGTGTCCACATCCTACCATGGCCAGCACGATCACCAGATCTGTCGCCCATCAAGAACGTCTGGGACATGGTCGGACGCCATGGCAGGGCTCTTCTACAACCAGCAACAACTGTCGCTGATCTGATCATCCAGGTACAACAGGCATGGAATGCCTTACCACAAAATGACATTCGGCATCTCTACGACCGTATGCATGCACGTGTGCAGGCCTACATAGACCAGCGCGGCGACTACAGCGGGTACTAAAGTCCGTGCTTTTCACCATGTACAGGGTGGCGCTGGTGGCGCCCCCTATAAGTTGTAACCTTGCAACTTGAATCAATTGAATAAATACCATAGCTGAATATACTGTCCAAATTTCATTCATATAGCACAAGTCGTTCGTGGTGTTGGGATTTTTTTTTCCGCCAGTGTATTTCTGCTTCAGTGCTAGAGCTCCTCCTTGGAATGTTTACAAGATTTTATTTAGCTAAAAAGTTATCTTTCAGGGTATTCCGTTTCAATAAACCATACGAATTTTAACTCATAAATACTGTGCTGGGCTCAAAAGATAATTTTTTGTTTGCATTAAAATATTTAATATATTAAGTGTTTTAAATTATTAATTTTTAAATAAATATTTTCTGTTTAACATGTTTAATTAGGTGCTGATACGAAAAAAGATGATGGCATTTACTCTGGCTATTTTACTGAATTTCAAAATGATGGAAGGTATTCCGTTGCTGCAAGAGTGGTGAATGATGGTCATGCTATGCTTAGGATCAAAAAGAAAAAGAAATCTGGAGCACTGCGGGCAATGAAGCCATTATCAAAAGAAGGTATCGTTTAGCAATGACTAATATATTCTTAAAATTTTAAATATTATAAGCCAACAAAAAATAACTTTTTAAAAACGTTTTTAACGTTAAGAGCTGATTCTTATGCTTTTTTGTGTGCTGAATCCGTATCTGACCTCAGTTTTTTCTATCACCCACAGATTTCTTGTTTTTCAATGAAACATTTTAGTAAATTAGTCAGAGTTTGGGGCCTGATAAATTTCCTTGTGCCCCAAAAGTATGGATACTTTAATATTGCAACCGCGTCTCTTCACACCCATTCATAACTTTAACATTGCAGTCTCTATGTGCGTGACTTGGAAACGTGACGTGATAGGAAAAATTTAAAAGTAGGACACTAAATCTAAAAGCAGCACACTAAAAATCACAAGAATAAGAGAAATTCATTCAAAAAGGTTTTTCATCGTTGGCCTCTGTAATCATTTGAATAAGAGCAAAAATGAAAGAAATATTGAGAATTTTGAAAAAATATTGCTTAAATTTTTGTAATTTCCTTTAAAACGATAGGAAAATGTTTGTCACCTGTTTATGGTTTACTAGTCAAATACTTTTTGCATTCCCTGTGTTATACCTTGCCCTCCTAAAAATATCCTGATACCCCTCCGCGTATTTTATATGAAACGATGAAGTCGGTAATATGCTGGACCAGCCTTTGCTGCACTGACTGCTGCAATATGACGAGAAAGGCTGTCGGCAAGTCTATTTACACACATCTTGCCCATGGGCTTTAAACGATTCAGTAACTGATGACAATTAGTGCTAGTGGCTTGCGCATGCAAAACGTCCCGTTCAATCAGATTTATGACAACTGCTTGATTGAACCACACTTTTGTTCTAAATTCGGCCACGGTAACTGCTTGATGTAACCATACTTTTGTTGAATTCTGCATGGAGCATGATTTTGATGGAAAAAGCTGTCTAATGTATTGACAATAATTTCTGTCATTGCTCCGGGAAGGTAATTTTCCAACATCTCTTGGTTCTTTGTCGTACGTCAACACAGCGAATGCGGAGGAGGGGGGCGGGAGGAGCGGTATTTTTGACCTACTGCATTGAAAATATTGTTTTTCTGTCGAGAGAGTAGAGCTGTCCATTTTACACTTCTGTTTTAGTAAGTTGCTGTTTATTATTTTGTCACTCGAGGAGACGGAATGGCAAATTGAAGGACCGTCCCAGGCAGCCTAATCTCTAGCTACGCACTGATGTCAACTCAAGTTATGGAACCCATTGTAATTGATTTTAATCGTAGATTTTCGTGTTCTTTATAATCAGGTCTAGTGAAATAGCGATTTTTGTTCTTAAAAAAATTTCATACAAATATCCCGTTATCATCTTCAGCGAATTGTCTGCTGCACTAAAATTGTCGTTCAGTGAACTGCTGTTTCCACCAAATTGTCGTTCATCGAGTTGACGTAGGGGGTGATTATATCTCCGAAGTTAAATCCGCCGGTGCTACGGTTCATTCATAATTACAACATATACCTCTAATCTAAATCATTTCATAAAAGTTGCGTGTACAAGTTTCCTTACTATTAAAGGACACGCACTTTTTTTTTAAACAAGAAAATTAGTCGGAAATGCCGATGGTTGGTGAAAAAGCAGTTATAAATGCAGTGACAGGGTGGAAAAAGCCATTTAAAATTTTTCTATGGTTACTAGGTTCATCAACCCCCAAGTTATTTCAACGCCACATTACGTTCACAGTGTCTAATGTGATATAAATTGTATGTAAAAAAAATGCAGTTAAAAATAATAAACTTTATCGTGGTTTAAGAATATTTTACCTAAAAAACCTTTCTGGCTTCTATAATAATACCGTAGACATTAGCATTTATAATCTACTAGTTGATTGTATAAACATTCTTTACACATAGATTCCTGCATTAGTTGTTGCTGTTGGTACTTAAGCTAAGATTTGTTTGTTTGACAGTGCAATACGAGTGCACCATAGTACGGGTAATTTACTGTACGAGCCGAGGCTCGTGCGAATTTTTATCTTAATTTCTACGGTATTGTAAAGTTCGATCGAGTGGAAATCTGCAGTACGAGTGAGTTTCTCTCTCAACAAGCACAGCTTCCGCTCGCTTAGTTCATTCTCCCTGAAGTCTTAATGGAAGGAAATTCTCCTTCCAAATAGTCCTCTTCTTCCCCACTCCATCGTTTTACTAGCGCATAAATTATGCCAACTTTAAAGTATATGTAATTAATAAAACTATTTAAGCATTTCTTTTTTTTGCATTCTCTTTTATTATGTTTATAATTGTCATTTTCCTTGTAACTGCACTTCTGTTTTAAAACCCATAAAAAGTGATTTTTTGGATGGTTTTGGGGGCTGGAACGGATTAATTATATTTTAAATGGTTCAAGGGAAAAACTTATTTGTAAAACGAGTAAATCGTAAAACAAGCTCGGTCATGGAACGAATGACTCGTACTGCGATGTATCTCTGCACAGTAATTGTTATAAAAACTAACGTGTTTAAAACTCATCAAGGCGTGATTTTTTTTTTAAAATTTTCGTTTGTCATTATTTATAGGTGTTCGTTCGCGTTTTTTTTCGAAGCTGGAGCATGATGTATAGTATGACCCGAATAAAACTTACTCACTTTATCTGTTCATTAATAAAACCGTTATTAGCTCTCAAAGTGAGTAAGTTTTTTTTAGGCCACCCTGTTTATTGATAATAGCAAATATTTTGATGACGTCTTTCCTATGATACATGTTTGCCAGGATTTCGTGGAAATTTATAGTTCTCTTAATTTGTTTACCCAATCTGAGGTTATTAACAAAGTTAGAAATAAAAACTCAAATGAAGTTTATAATATTCCTTAATATGTTTATAATGAATTATTGATCTTTCTATTCAGTCCGGCATTTCCCCTTATGTACGGACATCAAGTACGCCTGTTTTTATATTAAAAAAATAGAAGTACAAGATGGTGCAAAAGTAAAGCTGATTTATATTTTATTGAAATAACTTGACAAGTTCCTTATGGACATTACAAGTGTGGATATGACTGCAGATGTCTAAAGGGTAGACGCGTCCCAAGATATCCTCGGTTATCAGCTCACTGCACAAGAGATGCATTCCTTCAAATCGTCCACATGTTTTGTTAATGTGGAACACCTTTAACGTATCCCCACAAAAGGAAATCGCAGGGTGTTAAATCAAGTGATCGTGGAGGCCAGGGCGGAATCGGGAAATCATGATTCCTGGCACGGCCGATCCAGCGACCTGGCGGAGTGCCATTCAGGTGGTCGCGGAAATGAAACGTATGAAGTTCTTCTATCACTTCATGTCAATATAGACTTTATGTGTCAGTTCGATAAAAAGAAATCAGCTATACTTCTGCACCATGCTTTTTGAATACCCCTGTATGTAAAGAATATTGAACTTTTTCAATTTTTAGTTTTCCTTCTAATACAATATCGATAATCAGAGAGACTGATTCTAATTTGTTTTTAAGTCCTGTACTCTTATACAACCTTTACTCCTTTATTCCATGGGAATACGAAATATGAAAGGAGGGTATAGGAAAATAACGAAAGCCCTGAGTTCGAGTTTTTTCCTCCCACCCCGTAACTTCGACCCCGAATGGGCCAATCAAAACAAAACAATAGTCAAATAGGACATGCCTACGATAAGGTACATTCCAAATTTCAACCTTCTACGTCAAAAAATATGGAAAATATGAAGGGGATGGACAGACGGACATTGTAAAACCAATAAGTGCTCCACGTTGGCCTCGTGATATGGTCATATGAAGTCAATGTCTGATTGAACGTGGTTATTAAGTAACAGATCACTTATTGGTTTCACAATGTCCGTCTGTCTATCCGTCCCCTTCATATTTTCCACATTTTTTGACGTAGAAGGTTGAAACTCGGAACGTAGCTTACCATAGGCATGTCCTTGCTTCACTATTTAGTTTGGGTTTGATTGGCCCACTGAGGTTGGAGTTACAGGGGTGGGAGTTAAGAGGAGCAAGTTATCTACCTGTTATTTGAACTCAGGGCTTCCGCTATTTTCCTATATTGTCCTCGGAGGGATTAATTTCTTGTTTAAAATTGCAGCCATTAAGCATAAAGAACATGAAGAAGAAGTTCTATTGATTTACTGGGATAAATTCATTTCTACAACATATAATTGTTTCTTTATTGAGAAGTCTTTATCATCGTGTCAGTTGTATCAACCAATGCCAGAATATCTCCCTGGCAGGGCCGGACAGTTAACTTTGGGGGCCCTGGGTTAACACTCTTTGGGCACTTTAATTGAAGGGGCCCTGGGATTTAGCCCATAAAGACCATGCCTTAATCCGGCCCTGCTCCACGATCTGCTTTGTTGACTTTATTTATATAGCACCCAAAATTTACAATATTACAAATTTACAACATTAAATTTCACTTTGAATGAGGCTGGCCAACAGGCACGATGTCCACTATATCATTTGCCTTTATCAATGATATTACGAACGTCAACATTGGACAAAGGAATGAAGAAGCATTGTGTTCTTTGATGAGTCCTGCTTCTATCTTCAAGAAGTTTATACGATAATGCAGTGCACTGTGCAGTCTTTATGCTAAGCATATACGTTCCATATACTATTCAAAAAATTCGCACCGATTCTGTGTCATTTCTTTAAAATATTACGTTAGCGACATCTGCAGTACAAATTTTAAATTGCATGTGGTTTTTTTTTTCTTTTTTTTTCAGAACAAGATGAACCCCCTTCACTTACTTTTTCAGCCGAGTCACTAGCTCCACCACAAGAATTGGAAGAGGACGAATATGACGACGAACCAGTAGATGAGTTTGAGAGATCACAGTTAGCGGGTTCATTTCGCTTACAGGTTTGTATGCTTTATCCTGCTATCTCTGCACTTTCATTAATTTTTTACGGACAATTTCATATGGGAATTTCATACAGGAACGATTTTTACGGAGAATTTTTTGCACTTCCTGTTTCTGACATACATGCAGGACATAAATCTCCTTTCTCTTTGGTGATTCATGTCACCAGATGCAGTCCGAAAGTATCGGTCTGCAAAACACAAGGAAACGTACAAAATCAAATTTCTGGTACTCTTTTCAGGCAACCTGAATGAATTTATCTGTTTATTGTTAACGAAACGAGCGCGTCGCAAATTAATCCGTGGAGCGCGTGCTCGAGCCCCGTCAACAATGCTTAAAAGATAAATAGAAAGTTAACATTTTATTAGGAAGCTTGGCCTGTACTTTATCCGTCTGTCTGTCCGTCCGCCGTTTGCACGGATTAACTTTTTTAATTCTATTTGCGACATTATGACTAACAAGGTCTTAGTTCGGCTATATCAGCCTTTCAGGCTTTTTCGTGGATCCCTTCATGTCAAATGGATCCCTTTATCTCTTTTATCCCAACCTTTTAACCCCCGTTTTCTTTGATTTCTCGAAAGCAGTATTTAAGAAATGGAAAGAATTGTCTTTTGTTTCTCATGATTTCCAATCAGTTGACATATCACCTGCCATTTATTGCCATTTGATAAACGTTAATAATTTCTAAAGGCCAAATGATTGAAACCTCCACATTTCCAACACAGTAAGGATTTATCCCATTTAGTAATGTACATCTTGCCTAGAGGAATCTACATTCCGAATTTAACTTCTATACTTATATCTAATGGAGACTTGCATAAGTTGGGCATTTCAAGAAAATATTTTTTGGAACTACACCGTAATAAAAAATGACACGGTAATTTATGAATAACAGAAGTTATTAATACATTTATAGGAAAAATTATGGGCACTAAAAACCAAAGAATCGTAAGTTATTTATAGGCTTTTATAATTATAATAAAATCTTGGAACATTCCAAGAAGGAGCTTTATCTGTGACGTAGAAGTAATATTAAATTCGAGAATTTAAAATCTAGCTAAAATACTAATAAACAACGGAAATTCATTTATTCTTTCCGAATTTACGTCTATTTTCAATGACGTATATTAAAGATAGACTCCGAAGCAATTGTTGTTACTTGAAGCAAATTGGGAAGCTCCATGCCCAGAACTGTCATGGCCGAAAGTGAGTGAAGATGATGCAAAACACATGGCCTAACATGAGAGTAGCTGATTAATAATTCTTTACACGCCGATCACGGAGTGATAAGTTTATCTTTTCGTTTACTTTGTATTTGAAGTATTTTGTTCTATTTTATAAACAATTTTTCGGTCACGGTTTCAATTTCAATTTCGTTTCGATCGTCTTTCAGTTATGGATTTTCATTTTAGTTACGTATTTTTGATTTATGCTTGTGAAAAATGATTCCTGGTCCTTTTACGTGTCTGTTTGTACAGTTGTACGCAGAACAACTTTGAGGAATGGATTTGAATTTAATTATTCCTCGTTCCCAAAATCTTCAAAAACAAAGCAGCCAGACAGCTAATTACTCCACGGCTCACTCCTGCCCAGAACTGCCATGGCTCAATTTGCTTCACGTGCGCGTGCCCATGTCAACAATGCTTAAAAGATGAACAGAAAGTAACAGTGTATTCATTCTTGACGAATCGATTGTTATATGACATGCCATTATCTTGGTATTCTTTACATTCACTGTGTTAGCACGTGAATTCGACTTGAAGGGGTCCACGAAAAAAAAAATGATACAGCCGAACTAAGACCTTGATGGTCATATTGCTGAAATGTCCTTGACGAAGCACTTCAATGTTCATATGTCGACTTTTAGCTTTTAGTTGCTATATGCAAAACAGATAATACAGAAAAAAAATTAATGGAAAAAAAGGAAAAACTGTCTCGACTTAGGAAAATACTAACTTTGAACCTAGCACCGCAGAAAAAAATCTAATGGCGGCATGAAGCACATGTTGGTGTGAAAACAACCCATCGATATACCAAACAAAATAGGATATTCACAGTTGATATACCTTCCGACAATTAGCACAAGACATTGGTGACACTTATTACTTAGAAGTAAATTATCGTATTGTTTGTGAAAAATCTGCTGCAGCTTCGGCCTTGATAGTAACAAAACGGCTGCCTGTTTTGACGAAGTGCCGAAAACTGGGTATAGGACAATTCGGTGAACGACAATTGGGTGGACGCGACAATTCGGTGGACGTCAATTGGATGGACGCGCCAATTCGGTGGAGTCAATTGGGTGCACGCGACAATTCGGTGAACATCAATTCGGTGGACGTCAATTGGATGGACGCGACAATTCGGTGGACGTCAATTGGGTGCACGCGACAATTCGGTGAACATCAATTCGGTGGATGACAATTCTGTGGAAATGCAAATTTGAGCGAGATTTTAAATCACTGAAGAAATTTAGATATTTAACTCGTTGTTTGTTTATAATCGACACATCTTTATTGCAATTGCAAAGCAATTTGCTTCATTCATTTTATGTCGAAGTCACATTTTATGCGTGAATGTTTTATTTATTATTTATTAGTTTACAAATAAATGAGATTATTTCTTTATTAAATAATTTATTAAATCATTTTGTAAAAAAGTGTAACATTTTCTAGTTTGTTTTATTGCTAAGAGTTCCACTACTCAATTAAAAATATTATAATTCTTAAATTACTACTTAAGCTCGTTAAAATAGGTACAATAGGAATTGGATAGATAAATCTGTAATTTGACTTTAATACAGGGTGAACATTAATTCCACTGCCAAACTTGGAGAGGTAGTAGGAATAGTCGGAACAAACAACTTTTCTTTACACCAGTTTTGCGAGAAAAATTTATTTACCAACGCAGAGTAAAATTTATTTTATAAATTTGTTCAGTTATTTGTTCTTCTCAGTTTTTGTAATGATTTCCAAAATTCTGTACAAATTTCATGTGTGTTGAGTTGTTAATCCTGTTAACCTTTGGGGGATGATGGGGGAGCAGCTAAAATTTAACGGGGGTCAAATGATTATACATTATCAACCCTGTCAACCCAAAACCGAAATGAACTCTAACCCCTGTCCTCCCCTCCAATCATTTTTCTATATTACAAGTAGGACAGACTGTACACTTTCCCAAAGCTGTATTTTGTATTTGTATATATTTTTTGCCTGTAATTTATTTATATTTTTGTATATATTTTACTTGTAGTATTTTTGTATTATAACTTCAACTTGACTGTACCCTTTTAAGACAGTCATTTTAATTCTCTTATATGAGAAGAGAAACCTAATTCTCTTAAAAAGCTGGAGGGATCAACCTTTTCAACCTAAAAGTGAAATGAGCTCTACTCTCTGTCCTCCCCTCTAACTGCCTTTTTTACAGGGTGTCTCAAAAGTCCTGGTACAAACTTTGCGAGTTAATAGAGGGTGCAACCACAAGCATCTTTTCTCTGTAGTGTTTTTAGGGAAACCCAACCCCTGCAAAGATATGAGGGGCTAAAAGTAGGATGCACCGCCTGCAATGTGGCTGACCTGCGTACAGAACAGCTCTAAACATCCAATGACGGTAATTGGAACTCCTTAAACTTTGTCACCCCATTATCGAAATGGTACTGGACCACAATTACTGACACTGATTAATAAGGTTCGAATTGTTTTGCATTATGATGAACTCTCCCAAAATATAGGTGTGATCTGTTGCTAATTGATTGTCGTCAATGAAGTATCACTTGATAAAACATAATTAAATTCATCAACCACCCCTATTGTAAAGACAAGTTCACAATACGTAATTGCATGCAAATTCGAAATCTACCGATAAAATGTTGCTATTACAAACAAGCCTGTCCATTGTGTTGTGGAATCAGTTCTGTCATGCAGCGATTCACAAATGCTGAGCTTGCCGACATGCATTACATTTACGGTGTAGCAAATGGAAACAGCAGGAACGCTGCACGAATTTATCGTCACCAGTTTCCACGTCGAGTACATCCTGACAGCCGGCTGTTTACCAGAATTCCATTCGACTCAAAAATGGAACGTTTCATGTTCAGCGACCCGATGCTGGACGTCCACGAGTTGCTCGGCAGGAGATTGAAGTACTTGAATACTTTGAAGAACACCCATTCAGTAGCACCCGCATGGCAGCGTAGAACCTGGGTATTTCACGAGGTACGGTTTGGCGTTGCTTCGTGAGAATGGCATGTATCCATTTCACCATCAACGAGTGCAGCCGTTGCTTCCCCAAGATTATCCGGCTCGAATGCAGCTTGTACAATGGTTACTACAAGAATCGGAAAGAGATCAGCTGTTACCATCATATGTTCTCTTCACCGATGAAGCCTTCTTTAACCGTGATGGAATTATCAACTATCGAAACAACCACACATGGGCAATGGCCAATCCGCATGCGAATTTCGCCATGGACATCAACAACAATTTGGGGTGAATATGTGGTGTGGCGCACTTGACAATGCGCTGATCGGGCCTTACCTATACCTCTTCGCCTCAACGGACACATTTACCAAGTGTTTTTGGAGGAAGTATTCTCAGATTTGTTGGAGGATGTCCCATTAGCTTGTCGACGATTGATGTGGTTTCAGCATGATGGAGCGCCAGCTCATTTCGCTGGTAATGTACGCAATGTTTGACAACTTGTTTGATGGTCGGTGGATTGGTCGGGGAGGACCGGTACGGTGGCCACCACGTTCGCCCGACCTGTCTCCTCTCGATTTCTGGTTGTGGGACCACATGAAAACATTGGTGTATGCAACAGAAGTCCAAGACATTGACAACCTTACTGCGCGCATTGCTGTTTCAGCTGGTGAAATCCAAGCGCATACACAAATTTTTCAACACACACGCCAATCATTAGTACTAAGGTGACCAGATTTTCAAAAGGCAAAACCGGGACACTCTGTGGTGACCGAATCGGAAGTGAATGGATATGGTCGTGTACCGGAAGTTAGTCAAATGAAGTCGTAAATGACCGGAAGTGTTTTGATTATCGAAATTCAACTAGAAGTAAGAAAGCAAATAAAATATACAAACGAAAAACTTTTTCATGGAACTTTTATTAAAACAAAATCCATATATAATTTAGTACTTCTTAGAACTATGAATTTCCTTCAAGAGATCTTTTCTCGATAAAAGATATTTGTAAAATTCAACACAACTTTCACCATAATTAATCTTAGTGATTAGTAGAGTCTTCAATGTTTTCACATCCAGCTGAGATATTTCACTTTTCCAGATATTGTTCGTGTGAGAAAATACTCTGTCTGTGGGTGCATTAGTTCCAGGTAAACAAAAAAAAATTCTGCCACTTTTAAAAAATTAGAATAAGGAACGTGGTTTTTTTCAAAATGTAAAAAGATCTCAAACCACTTGTCTGCTGGCAATCCATTTAGCAATCCATTCAGAAATTTTATCCGCAGTTACATATTGCTTCACGTAAGTGTAGTCTTCAAATAATGCGTTTTCATCAAACTGAATGCTTGCTGTAGTCTTAGTAATGAACGCTGCAGTGCGTTCTACATCTCCCCATTCAGGTATTGCTTTTCATCCTATCCAGCTGTGTACTTCCAAATCTTTAAAACTACTTTCAGCCCATAAATCCAAATATTCCAAAGCGGTTTTTGTAGAAGGAAAGTGCAGTATTATTAAAATTTTCAACCTCATCATGAGATATTTCTTCCTCCTTTTCTAAACGTTTAAGAAGCTGTTTTACAGACATAGGAATAACCGATCTTGCAATTTAAAAGCCAATATATTCTTTACATTTTTGATGGCATCCATAACTTCAAAAACAGCAACAGCTTGCCCTTCTACTTTTTTAACAGCTTCATCAAATGTAGAAGCTTGATTATGCACGAAATACAACCAAACTTCAGATAACGAGTTTTCAAAAAAGTTCTTTAACACCATTGGACATTTTTCTTGGGTTAACCTTTCTCTTTTAACAGCTGGTAGCAATGCTAACCATCGTTTATTAGAATATCCCAGCAGAATCTCTAAATCTATTGACTCAAAATCACAAAATTCCTTAATCCTCTCAACTCTTATTGTATACGACTTAAAGTATAAATATATTTTAGAGATGACCATCTGGACATCAACAGGTAAAATGTCTGCAGCTGCACGACTAGAATTATGAAAGATATGGGCGACACATCCAACAGCTACTAGAGTCCGCCCAAGGTAAACCTGCAGCTTTCCGAAAACGTTGTTTTATCCTCTTCTACGTGCACCTCCGAAATTCGTGTTCGTATTGTCAGCACATAGCCCAATCACTTTGTTAGTTAATCCATTTTTAGTGATGACTTCATTCAAATATTCAGCTATAATATCAGATGTTTCGCCAGGCAGAGAATTAACGTCCAGTATTTTAATTTTTACTCTGGCTTTGTAGTCAAAGTATCTTACAAGTACTGGAGAAATCTTAGTAGCTTTATGATTTGAGGCATCTGTCATTACTGAAATAAATGCTGCTTTTTCCAGATCAGCGTGTAATGATTTTAGTGGTTCAGGAAAAAAACATTCAAAATTATGGTTTCAGTTTTTGTTCTGGCGCAAGCAAATCTCGGCTCTAATGTTGTCTGAAGTAATCTGGAAGTGCAGTCCATTGATCTAAAACTATTGTCGTGAGCAATACTATGATAAGCGAACGCAACAGTCAACTGTGTCTACAGGTTGGTGGCGAAAATTTTGAGCATTTGCTTTGAATAAAATAAGTACTTCTAATCAAACACTGTACTGTCAATGTTCGCATTTCGTTTTTTGTGTCACATCCAATTACAGTCATTAAATGTTTAGAGCTGTTCTGTACGCAAGTCAGCCACATTGCAGGCGGTACATCCTACTTTTAGCCCCTCATATCTTTGCAGGATAGGAAAGGTTGGCTTTCACTAAAAACACTATAGAGAAAAGATGCTTATGGTTGCACCCTCTATCACCTCCCAAAGTTTGTACCAGGAATTTTGAGACACCCTGTATTAAACTGGACTGTAGTGAGGGGAGTTTCATCGTGCTATAGTAATGTCAAATAACATCTATCTACCCAGTTCCTATTGTGCAATTTTAACGAGCTTCAGTAGTAATTTAAGGATTCTAGTATTTTTAATTGAGTAATGGAACTCTTAGCAATAAAACAAAATAGAAAATGTTACACTTTTTTACAAAATAGTTTAATAAATTATTTAATAAAGAAATAAGCTCATTTATTTATAAACTAATAAATAACAAATAAAAGATTCCCGCATAAAAAGTGACTTCGACATAAAATGAATGAAGAAAATTGCTTTATAATTGCAATAAAGATGTGTCAATTATAAACAAACAACGAGTTAAACATCTAAAATTCTCGACCGAATTTACATTTCCACCGAATTATCGTCCACCGAATTGACGTTCACCGAATTGTCGTGTCCACCCAAATGACGTCACCGAATTGTCGCGTCCACCGAATTGTCGTTCACCGAATTGTCATCCACCAAATTGTAGGGCTCCCCCGAAAACAAACAACAGACAACTTGACTCAACTCTCTCCTATCAATATGGGGGTAGCCCAAAAAAAACTTACTCACTTTGAAAACTGATAAGGGTTAAATAATGATATTTTAACACGTTCTTATTGGCATAATAAGAAATGATAACTCCTCCATTTTTCTTTTTCTGTTATCTCCTCCATTCGCTCTGTAAATCAATCTTTAGATCGAAATAACCACTGCCAAACAGCATGACCTTAAAACCATTATTAATGCCATCTTTCTGCACTTCAAAATACTTACTTGAGTTTCATTCCGCATTTTACATGTTAAGGTTTTGTGAAATTGCACTGGGATTCTCTAATCGGCCAATCAATATAATTTTTCTTGATCACTAATGCTATAAATTAATAAACGTTGAAATAATTTAAACTTACTTTCAGGAATGGAGAGAAGGTGACTACATCCCTCCAAATACAGTGACTGACCTTCATATAGAAGCGTTGTCTGTTAAGGATAAGACTGTGTCACTGTCATGGACATCACCTGGTGATGACATGGAAAGTGGAAATGGTAGGCTGAACTTATTTCTTTTTTGTTTTCAAGAGTTATTTTTTTCTTATATTAATAAATGATAGGTCAAAGGTTTTACTTGGTAGAGTCAAAAATAAATTGAATTTTGGGGCTGCTGCATTTTATTGGCCATCTGACAAATGATAAAAGATTTGTATTCTTGAAAAAGCCAGGAATAAAAAGCGAAACCGGTAGGGATGCTGTGTGATTTCTTTCCCGCTATATACTGCAAGGCATCCATCAACTTCATCAAAAATCGACACAACTTTTACATGAGATGTTTACCTTGTTACGTAACGCAAATGAAGAGGAAGCAATTGTGCTTATCCAAGGATATTACGGCTCAAATGATTCAAAGATAGCAGCATTCCGTTGGAGGGTGAACCACATCCAAACAGACCCTAGAATAGTAAGAAATGAAGAAAGAAGTTTGGAGAGATGGCCTGGCGAACGTACAGGAGTCTCTCATGGTTCTGTACATACAATTCTCCATAAGGATTTGAATATGCTATATATGTGCGAGCACATTGTTTCAAGGATGTAAACTGATGAGCAATGGGGATAGCGAGATCTGGTTAGTGAAGAACTGATTGACAAGTTGGACCAGATTCCACATTTTTGGGACACTGATACCAGCCAAGGAAACCTGATGTTTTTTGTTTTTTTTTGCAACCCCCAATTCAAATGCCAGCCATTGGCATATAAATAAGCCTCCTATAATAAAGTTTCTTGCAGGCAGATCAAAGGGAAAGGTGATGCTGGTAGTCTTTATTAACATCGAAGGATCGGCGCGTTTTGAATTCATATTTGAAGGTGAAACTAACTGTCAGTAAATAATTGTGTTTCCATTCTTCTTCATCTTTATGATACAATGCGAGGAAAAGTGACCTCATTCGTGATAATATCCCAGTACCCGCATCGTTCTTGGTCAATGAATACCTGACGAACCGCAAACCTGCCTGTCCTATTGGGATCCGTACACTCTGAATCTTGCTCCAGCTCATTTCTATCAGTTTCATAGCTCAAAAATTTCATATGAAGATCAGCTTGCCTCCTTAGAAGAACTGAAGATGTTTACAACAGTACTCTACAGAAACTAACCAAGAAAAATGGCCTGCAGTAATAAATAATAATGATTATAAACTGGAGATGCTCTCCAAGCATAGGGAAAGAAAAATTCTGCGATCTGGATTCGAACCAGGAATCTCGACTATCTTGGCCGACGCCTCTACCAATTGGGCTATCGCAGACACCTGGACAGCTAAGCTGTCTCAAGGTGTCTTAAAGACAACCAAGTTGTCACGGTTGAAAGCCCAATGGGAGACGGGAACCTGGCCCGCAGATCGAGAATTTCTAAAAGTTGATGAACTCACAAGTAAATAATAATGATTTTGAATCCAGGTCGCAGAATTTTTCCTTCCATTTTTCAATCGAAAAATCATTGCCTGCAGTAATGTTTTTGTGCCTGCAGTAACTGTTATGGCGCCATCACCTTGTATCTTGCTCAACGTGCATACTTTGAAGTTTGTGTCTTATATTTTCTTGTGTAATAAAAGGTTCCATATATGTTTGGTTTATTTCTGACTCTACCTCATAGAATTTAGCTTTATCCCTTAATTACAGGAGAGTTGTTTAAATAAGACTGAAACTGAATATTCTCAGAGCTTAAACAATAGACCTTAAGTATCCTCAGAAAGGGACAACCCAAGTCAGATGATCGAGCCCATTGAATATACGTATTAACCTAACATAATGAACCCATCGTGAACAAAATAAAATGAAACACCCATTTGAAAACAGTCAAGGCATCTACCACAGAGTCTGCCACCTAGTGCCCTTGAAGGCGGAAGTATCAGCCTATCACACTTAACATTCTAACAGTCAAACGCCGTTATGTCCGACCTCTCAGACGGCCAAATGGGGTGCCTCGCTAGTGCTTCAGCGATTAAAAGTTATGAGAGAGTTACGAATGACGAAGACATCCTTTCGCTGGATCTCACACCCCTCTTTGGGGATTCTTTAAGCTAACTTTTACATACAACCATTACCCATGTCCCTCCAGATTACTACAGACCGTAACGCCGGACATGTTTTGTCGGTTATGGAATTTGATTATCGTGTTGATGTATGCCATGTGACCAAGGTGCCACATTGAAGGTGCATCCATTTGAATGTTGTTAAATTTTCCCCAAAATGTTGTAATCGTGTTAAATCAAATATTTATTAGTATAAGACCTTAAGGAGACTGGGCATAGCTTTTGACAATTTTTTCCTGCAGATTGTGTGAAAAGAGGGCATTTCTTTTTAATTGTCTGATATGAAATAACGAGTAGGTAAGGATTCCGTAGACTAAAAAGAAAAGTAAATCAGCCTCAAAATTTGTTCCCTAGAAACTTTTATCTGTTTTGAATAGATGAAGATGAACTAAAATGTTTCTAAGGTATTGATTTTTTTCGCAGCCTCCACTATTGAAATACGATTCCACACAAGAATTGAAATCATGTGGGATAATTTCTCCGATTCTTTCATTATAACTGAAGACCACGTCATCGATGGAATTTTGACTCCTCTCCCCGGAGGAGAGAGACAGAATTTAACCATTTTTCTGAACCAGAGTGACGACATGATCCTGGGGAAGACTTTTATCTTCGGGCTGAGGTCAACGGATGATAGTAACAATACTGCCGACGTATCGAATCTAGCCTTTGCAACGTTTCTAGTCTACTCTTCCGAGACTCCTCAGATCTCGTCCAATCACATAACACTTCTCATTATTGCAGCCATGGTCGCCTTTCTCCTCATCATCATCGTCGGCGTCGTCGTCTGCCGCGCCTGCCAACGACGTTCATCCGCCAAGAAAATATACGCCTAGTGAAAGCAGTGAAATCTTGGAGAAAATAATAATATTATTTATGTTATTCTTGTATTCAAATTAATGTAAATATTTGCTTCTATGCATGTTTATTGTTATTAATTTTTATATTAAAGCATTTCAGTGTAGTTGTAATTATCCATAACGGTAAGTTATTTTTCATTGCGGTTTCATTATAATGAAAACGCCTGAAAGTTTATACATTTAAATATCAAAATATCACTTAATAAGTCATAACCTGTTATTTAATTCGCATCGTTTCTTTGTAGCTATTTTTTTTTTTTTTTTTTTTTACTTTTCTTTAACATCATCAAGTTGTCTATATTTATTAATTTTGTAATGCATTTCATTCATTTATGTTAAAATTTTTATTATTTTTTTTAATGTAACGTTTATTTTAGAGTAGCTTAATAAAGACTTTACCATTATCATTTTGTTTTCTGGGATTAACAAATGCAACATGTTCGTCTGTCTTTAATATTAAGACTGAATGACTAAAATGAAGTGGGACTAAATATACGTTTTGAGTGTACCAAAATAACGTCGCCTTCCGTTTCAAACTTGGGTGACATCCATTAATATTTTTAAGTTTAATTTACGGCCTTAAAGTGTTTAAATTTTAAGAAAAAAGAGAAAGGTGTAGATTTTTTTCTTTCTTAAAAAAAGAAATTACCATCTAGTACAAATTATAGATCAATTTTAAGTAAATTACAGAAGTTTTGTATTATTTATTTTTCCCGAATGTTCCTGAGTAGGGGTCGCTAACCCCATACTCGTTGCGGTTGTCTGCTTTTATCCTACGGAGGCGTCCGTTTTCTAAAACGAAGTTGTCAGCCAAAAGAAGCTTTTAGTTTGAATTTGAAACTTTACACCGAAGAATTTACTTGTTCACGTGAATGTGAAGAAATCTGCCCGTGTGCGCGACCGCAAAGGTATTCTGAAAATTCGGATGTGCACTAAATAAAGTTATGCATGTCAGATGGCATCAGCTTCGAAGCATTAAATTTGGTCAGTACACTAGTCCAGAATGAAGGGTGATAAAATAATATGTCATAAATGTCTGGATTTATTATCTTTAACATGGTGCTTTTATATAATATAAAATTATTAAGAACAAACATAATAAGAAAAAAATGCATGCTCATCTCTGCTTTGTCAATTACGAGTATTGTCAAAAATGTATGTTAATCGCTATGCGCTTGATGACGTTTAATTGTGTTGTGGAAAAAATTTAAAAATTTATTTAAAAAATACTCTCAACTTATAAGCTGTGAAAAATAAAAGATTATATTCTCATAAAGTCCGGAGAAAATTCTATGACGAAACAAGAAGATAAACTGTCTTATTCGTTTAATTATTTTCTTTGCGTAACTCTTTCTTCCCTTATGTATTAAAATAGGTAATCCAATTAAAATTAAAATGTTTAAATACCGGTAATCCAATTTAAATTTTCATTATAAATGCCTGACAATTAAATAAATTCCAATATCTGTTCTTAGCGGTTTGATGTTTATAAAAATACAAAAAAGTAAGGTTTTTATTCGATTTTTTAAATTTTTTAAAAATTAAATATAGATCTTACGCTTTTCATTTCAGGACACACCATATAATCAAAAACCCAATGAATTTCATTAACTGCTTGGTTGTTTCCGACAGACTTGCAATATAGAGCTCACATTTGGATTAATTTAAGAAGACGATACCAGGAAAATTAAAAAAAAATAAAAATAAAAAAAGAGAACACAAAATTAACAATAAAGAAAAGAAAATTTTCAAAAACAGTAAAACAGCTACTGCTAAATTTCTAAAATTCGGGAAACTTAAAATGCAATCTTTATAATGTTTAGTTTTTGTATTTGACCATTTATTTTCTGCACATTTCAGAAACATGGTCAATAATATAAATCAATTCAAAAATACCTGTAATAAATTCAGTTTTGCAATCTGCTTACACGAACCGAAACGTTCGCTTGTGAGGATGAACCAAGTAAAAAAATTAAGGAGTACGAAAAAATTTATATAACTTTACAAGAACTTTTTTTTAATTAAGTGTTTCACCTATTGATCATTCTTCATCACTTTAAAGACTTTCGACAATTCAAACTGTTAATTTCATCACAACTGCAGTTTTTGAAAATGCAAGAATACATTTGCCAACCAGGAAATATCTAGGTCTCGGACATATCATCTAGAGATGGCATGTCTTCTTTAATATCTGTTTTCTGATTCCACAAACCAAGATTGCGAAAGCGAACACTTCCAGCAATATTTTGGTGACTTTTATTTTATTCTCATTTTCACCATTCAGTGATATTCCAGAGGTGAATTAAAAAACTAAACATTAAATACAGGGTGTTTCTAGATGGTCTGTACAAACTTTCAGGATATATCATATGAACATGGAGGGTCAAAAACGCTTCTTTCTAGAGTTCTAGGGCCAATAAAAAACACCAAGAATAAAACATTTCTCAAATACTGTGTACAATCTGAAAATATCATTAAAAATAGGGGTTTCCATTGCACATTTCAAAGTTGACTTCCATATTCGAAAATGGCGTCGGTTTTTTTTAGAAATGGAATACATACAAAAAACCTCCCTCACAAAAAGTACAATAATTAGTCCATTGAACGTACACTGTCAGATTTGAAAAGTGGGAATATACTGTGGATAAAGACATGATGCAAAAAACGAAACCTCTTGTCCACAAACGATTGTGGACAAGAGGTTTCGTTTTTTGCATCACTGTCAGATTTGTATTTTAAAATTTGGATATTGGTTCATTTTAGGTGAAGACAATACAAAGATATATTCATTTGTTAATGAATAAGTCTCCGGTCACTTCTCCAAAGCGTACATGGGATACCCCTAAGATATTATACAATATGTCCTAAAGTTCCCGTATTCACTCTTCCTGAATTTATTTTATATAATGTATATTGAACTTAAAAAATAAAGTTATGTAGGTACCATTGAAACATATTCCATTGGTAAAGCTTTTATACGTAATCATCTACTGTTGAAGCACGCGATTAGCTACTAACAATTAGCTATTGACAATAACATGTCTTAGCAGAAGTTAGCTATTGATAATGGCGGCATATTTGAGTAATTTGCAATTTTAAGATGACCCCCTTTTAAGAGGACTCTTTAATTTGAAAAAAAAACAACTCATCTTAACATCGAGGAAACACGTTAATCGTAAGAAAAAAATAAATTAAGAATGTCCAAACAATATGATGTTATCTCTAAAAAAGAGCTGCACTTACCATATAGCCGCGTATTGTTATTGCATGATAACGCGCGTCCTCATATTGCCATCAAGACAACTGCGGAAGTTCAACTGGGAATTTTTCGAGCATCGGACTACATGAGGGAAATGGAAATGGTCCGAGAGCATGTACTACTGGAACATTTCTCCAGATATTCTCCCCAAGTATCAATTATCAATGTTACACCTTAACCCCTCCACATTTGAGGAAGCCATATCCAAACTCTCTGCCGTTGAAGCCGTCAAGTTTTTGGTAGGTTTTCACGCAAAAACGACACCAAAATTGGCGCAAACGTGTTGAGCTATGTCTCCAGAAAAATGGTGGTTATTTCGAACATGGGGGTATTATAAATTCCTCTTCAATGGTACGTACACAACTTTATTTCTTTAATTCATTATACAGGGTGTCCCATGTAACCTGTACCAGCGAAGGTCTGTGGTCTGGGGACACCAATACCTATCGATTGGACCCCATGTATGTTCCGCGATTTTTTATAGTTTTCGAGATATGAATTTTTTTTGTTTTATTTTCAGATTTTTTTAAATTTTGGACGGTTTTAGCTATAACTTTTTCTGTGAAGTGATTCTTTGAGATTTTCTTTGTTAGTTGGCTAGTATGTGGTTCGTCTGTAACAACACTAAACACCAAAATTCTAACTACTACTAGCTCAGATTTTGATCACAAAATTAAAATTCCTGTTTGAGAGAAATTTTTACTTGATTTCAACTTGAAAAAAAAATTACTTAACCCTGACTTAATAACTTCCTGATAATTTTAAAAACTTTATGGGTTCCTTAGCTCTCAAAGTAACACAAAAAAGTTGGTACTTTATAGGGCATTTTTACGCGAAAACGGAGTTTAAAGTTGATACAGTCGAAAATAGTGAAATTAGGAATGTTAGATAGCCTGCACTGACATTGGAGAACGTCATTTCGAACAGTTGGTGTAACAAACAGCAACGGTGCACACCATGTACCATAACTCATAAACGATGCATTTGCAGACCCATGTTCATAGAATAAAAAATGCTTATTCTGATCAGTTCTATCATTCCCCAAAGTTTGTAACACAACTCAAGTTACACCCTGTATATATAAAGGGTGTTGTTAAATTTCATCGCCAAAATGATAGGGGTGATGGAATATGCGATTCTAAGCAAAAAAAGTTCATATGAGAATGTGTCCGAATTTGAACGATAACTGAGATAGCAGTGGAACGCCGCGCGGCGTGCGACGCGGACGCACGCTCAAAATTCGACATACAGTGGTTGATCGATTAACGAATAGTTCGGATAATGAGCAAATCGGATAACGAACACTTTAACTGAATAACTGTATTTTTGTGTCATTCTATGAACAGAAATAAAAATGCCGCCACTAAGATCAACAAGTTAATAACTCACTTTCTACAACATTTAGGATGATGAAACTTGGAAGAATAATAGGGTACATAAAATTGTGTCTACTGTTAAAATTCGATCGAATTCCAACGAGTAGTTTCCGAGTTACGTAATCAAAATCATAACACATAGTGGTTACACAAGTCAGCACGTGTTACGATGTTGAGTGCGTAACTCGGAAACTACTCGTTGGAAATCGTTCAAATTTTAACGGTGTACACAGTTTTATGTACCCTATTATTCTTCCAAGTTTCATCATCCTAGATCTTGTAGAAAGTGAGTTATTAACTTGTTAATCTTAATGGCGGCATTCTTATTTCTGTTCATATCTCAGTTATCGTTCAAATTCGGACCCATGTTCATATGAACTTTTTTGCATATTCCATCACCCCTATCATTTTTGACATGAAATTTAACAACACCCTGTATAAAGAATCTGGTTGACTGATTCATCAACGCACAGCAAAATCTAGTGAAGCCGCCAACTCCAAACTAGGTGAGGTCATAGGACGGATAGCGTAAGGGCGTGCTAAGACGAGGTTTTTTGAAAATCAGACCCCCTGCCCACCCAGTGGGGCAGAAAGGAATTGCACGTTCGGTCGCTTGGCTCTGCCCCCAATAAACACAGATCTTCAAAATTTTTGCAGGAAGATTTCCAGCTACCGTTCCAAAAAAGTAGCTTCCCCGATTTTCGATATTCGAATTTTAAGGGTGCGAAAACTGAAAAAAAATCGATTTTCGGGGGTGTTTCATAAAATTTTCTGATATTTTGATGCAACTTCGCGGGGAATAAAGTTAAAGCAACGAAATTCGGAGAGAAGCTTCGCGGGGATATTTCCAAAAATCTAAAAAAAACAGTTTTTTTTTCGATTTTCGCTTTGTGAGGGGCGCCAGGAAGGCCCAAAGATTGGCTCCCCGTTTTGTGTTTTTGCCGTCTAACTCCAATGCGGAAATGCAGAGAGCTTCAACATTGCGTACGAGGATGTAAAAGACGTATATAAAAAGGGAGCATTCGTTGAACTTTGAAAATCGATTATTAAGGGGGCAGAAATCCAAAAAAATCCCAAAATAGGCCTAATTTTAACGTTTGCGTCCGGTCAACCCCACTCTGTGCCAAATTCATGTACGACTCAGATATTTGAACCAAGAACAGTTCACATAATTTGCAAAAAACTAATTTCTGCTTTTTTTCATATTTTACCCCTTTGCCTCCTTATAGCCCTCCGTAAAAATATGGGATTTCTCGCAGCTTTTCCAGTATTTCGCGAGTAAAAATAGGTCTAGAATAATGAAATTTGGTACGGTGATGGCAATTAATGAGATCAACTGTCTGCTTGGTTCAAATATCTTGAAAGCTTAGTTTTTACATTGGTCATAAAATATGGATTTTGTTGTTTGATTTAAATCTATTTTTCGATTTATTATGAAGTAGGTGATAGACCCGGCGTTGCTTGTACTCTTTTTTGATGAAATTTTGCAATTTCTGAATGCGAATATACAGAAAAAGTGAACATTATTTTCCACCTTTTTCTCCGGCACTGCGCCAAACTCACTCAGCTAAAGGGCCGGAGAGGAGTGTAACAGAATACAATAAAAACCTTTTTAAAAACTTTGTCTGTTTGAACACGCTAATCTCCAAAACTACTTGACGAATTTTCATGGGGTATTCACAGGTAAGTTGAGCGTAGCTTGCGGCAACATATAGGCTTACGGATAAAAAAGATATCTTAATTTAAAGTTTTTGGAGTATGCTCAGCTTAGTACAGTTCGTAGAAAAGCCAAAAGATGGCGCTTCATTAGTTCATACCTGCCAAGGTCAATAAACATACCTGGACACGATACCATGATTCATTGCGGCGGCGGCCATTTTGGGTCTTTCGAAACGATTTCACTTCACTCTCGCTGCTGCTCTCGCTTAGTTTCTTTTGCAATCTACATGAAATTGCAGCTTTAATTTTAAAATCATATTATTCAGTAAGGCTTCATATTTTTAAAAGCTTTTACTTAACTTGCAATGTTTATTAGTTTGTTTAGGTCAAATCTTGTAACCATTATTAAACCAAATTCCCGAGAAGGTAGAGAGAGCTGAAATTTGATACACATACGCAGGACAGATGACAATGCATGTTAAAAAAAATTTTTCCAAATCGGTTCACTGGTTCGTGTTCTAATGGTACTAATTCATTACTATGAATTATCCAATTGCCACAACAAACAATTCGTTATGACGAGGGTTAAATGCGTGTTTTGAAAAAAGAACCTTTTTTTCTCTGTTGCCAGTGATTTGAACAAAAAATATATAATTTCTTTGAGGTGCTCCTGGGCTGCTGAATGATGGAAGCAATTGCTTCCGAAAAGTACTTCCAGTATCAGGTTGTATATTTTCAATCTAATATCGTTGTGGTGAAAGAGTTTTTTATTTCTTAGTTTACCAAAAAATATATAGTTAAAAAAATGTATGGAGGTAAAAGCACATATATATTTGGAATAAATAATTTTCTGTATACTATTATGTATACTATTAACCAAACTTTTAGCCCCAAGATGGCGATAGCATTGGGAGTACTGGTGTCCAGACCTTTGTTTATTGACCTGCCAACTCATGGAGAATGAAATTCGTACATTAATCCAAAGGGTACCAGAACCATTATACACCTTCTGGAATTTATGTTCATAAACAGCCACCAGAACTTAATTCCAGAAGCAGAAATAGATTCTGAAAACCAGCGTACTCTATAATACGGGAATTTTGCAATCCGTATATTCAACTTCACTGAACTTCACAAAATAATATCACGTGTACGTTGCAAAACAAAAACAAAAAAAAAAAAAACCGTACGGTTCGTAGAAACTCCTGTACACGAGTGATTGTGAGAATTGCAACACCATGGAGGAAGGATGGTGAGCGCGTGCATTGTCATACAGGCCAAATTGGGTAATACGAATTGCGGGTACTCTCAAAAGAACAACCGCAACATTAGGAAAATTGTAGACAAAATACCTGTCCTTCAGTGGATTCTTAACGTTTATTCTAGCTACACAAATGCCTACCCATATTGCGGATACTTCATTCTTGACCTGCACATTCACCAGACTTTTCGCTATTTAACACGTATAGGATGATGCATACTCAGCGACTACCCAGTCGAAAAGCCTCTTTCATGTAGAACCTCATTTTTCACAAAGAATATCGTTGTATTGCTCTGAAACTGTAAGCACTTTGGTAGGTCAGTATTGCAATTCTCAGAAGCACTTCTAGTAATGTCTTTACCAACTTCTGGCACCTACCCTATGTACTTTCAAAATCTGTACCCTTTATAAAGCTGTCCGTACAATCGTACAATGACATCAAAATTCGTACATCGTACGGAAGAATCGTACAAGTTGGCAAGTCTGTTAGTTGATTTTAAAAGGCGCTCATATACAAGGTGTAAATTTTAAGTTGACAAAGCAGAATAACTCGAAAAATAAGCTTCACACGAAAAAATGCGTATAATCCAAAGTTGATTATTTTCGAGGGGGCATCTGCTGGTGCTAAAATTAGCCCACCCCCCCCGGCCCCTGGGGGTGGGGCGGGGGGCAACTTTAAAATTTCAAATGGGAACCCCTATTTTTTATTGCAGATTCAGGTCCTACATAAAAAACTACGTACATTTTGTCTGAAACATTTTTTTTTATTTTTGGTAGATGGCGCTGTAATTCAAGAAAATCCATTTTCTCATTTTTGCGTGGAAAT
>JAHWFO010065355.1:1725796-1757647 GCA_023313115.1 Rhysida immarginata
ATTTCCACGCAAAAATGAGAAAATGGATTTTCTTGAATTACAGCGCCATCTACCAAAAATAAAAAAAAATGTTTCAGACAAAATGTACGTAGTTTTTTATGTAGGACCTGAATCTGCAATAAAAAATAGGGGTTCCCATTTGAAATTTTAAAGTTGCCCCCCGCCCCACCCCCAGGGGCCGGGGGGGGTGGGCTAATTTTAGCACCAGCAGATGCCCCCTCGAAAATAATCAACTTTGGATTATACGCATTTTTTCGTGTGAAGCTTATTTTTCGAGTTATTCTGCTTTGTCAACTTAAAATTTACACCCTGTATAACAATAGCGAAGCATTGCCAGGTCTGCTAGTGTCATATAAAGATGCGGTTTGTTTCACTTAGTGTTTCAATTCAGGGTACTTTTTATTATGCTGCCTTGTCTCTGAATATATTCCAGGGACCAAAACAAGTAGAAATATGGGACCGAAAACGCTTCTTTCTAGAATTATAATGACTTGAAGGTGTCCTGAGTAGAAGAAATTAATGTTAAAGCGTATAGGAGTTGCAAACCGTTTGATTTGTTTTTACGGTATAACAAGACACCGAAACTTGCTATAGCAAATGCTCAAAATGGCCTCTATTAGATTCCAAGGAAGCCTGTGCACTCTCCGCATGGGTTGACGAACCCGTTGGAAAATACCAGGTGATGTCGAATTGTAACCATCAAACGCTTAGCAGTTAATCGGCGCTTATCAAAATTTGGGCAATTCAGACCAGTAACAGCCAACAATGGTGCTCCAAGAAGTTTCGAATTTGATGTTGAAGAGAGCACAATTTTCTTCAGACGATTCTTTGAATTGTCGTAACTCTTCTTCTATTACAGGACATCTTCTCTTTATCACTAGAAAGAAGCGTTTTCAACCCTAAGTCCATACCCATATTTTCTGCTTGTTTTGATCCCATGAAACATCCTGAAATTTTGTACAGACCATTCAGAACACCTTGTATACATATCGGCAAAATTCAGATTTAACTCTACAAATAATGCTCAAAATAGCTACCATGACCTCTAATGTAGGCTCTTAGCGCCACATCATAGACTGTCACATGACTCATATTCTCATTTCCGCTATGCGTCTGGTGCTCTTACGGTTGTTTTTATTAATATGTTTAAGGATTCAATTTTTCTGGTGCTGTACATTATAAAAAATGCTATTTTTTGAAAAGAGCCTTTTTCTTTATTGTGCTCTCTGGAATGTCTTGTTGGGTACATGTCTGTTAGGACGTTGTTTACGCCCATACATAAAGTGCATACCTGCCACTTCCGGGTTAGAGTGACAATATATCTTCTTCTCACTTCGTGTGCTTGTTTAGTAACAAGAAGATTTCCTTATACAGAATTAGTTTTCAACCTAATACACTATAGTCACAATATTTTTGAAAAGGAGCAACGGAGTTGATAAAGGTTAAATGTGCTAGAAGTCATACAGCACGATCGCCCTGCATCCTCGAAACAAAGCGGTATTCCGAAAATCATCAAAGGACAAAAGATTCTTAAAATAACCCAAAGAATCACCCCTTGAATTTTTGCCGTATGTTTAGTAAACACCCTGTATAAAAGAGGAAAGATGGGTAAAAGCCTTTAACGAGAATGCCAAAATGTGACAAACATGCCTTGGACCATGGCCTACTTTATACATCTTGGGGCCACAAATCTGTATACTCCTTGTGCTAACTAAATACGCAGTGATGTATCAACAGAAGGCAGCATAAAACGACCTTCTTGGCAGACGAAATTTCTCCTTGTTCATTTCTGAAGTTGGAATATTATGAAATACACGAAATTTTGACTACAATTTGGCACGAACTTTACATTACATAAAGTACTATATATAGAAAGTATGGACAATCATTGTTGCAGGCAGCCATTTTGATTTCTATTTCATTCCTATTTCTTATAATGAATGCTTCTTGTTTTGCATTAAATTCTAACTTGGAGATTGAACATTTCCTTTTTGACAAAAGTTAGAGGGGAATGTGCCTCTGAGATTGAATTTGCTGCAAAGCAAGAAGTAATCATCATATGAAATAGGAATCAAAATGGCTACCTGCAACAACGAATTGTCCATACTTTCTTTATATAGTGTTTTAGCTGCGCCTAATGCCATCTCTCGGCGCTCAAAGAAAATTCACGCTAAATTTTAGTGGTTACGGGACACTCGTAATTTTTATTGTTAGAATGTTGAAAGAAACATTGAATTTTTAAATGTAAATAGCATTGGAGAATTGCTATATCGTACTTTAGAGTTTAATATGCTTTTTAAAGAATTGATTTCCTTACTAGGAAAGGGTGGAAAGTAAAAATGTTTTCGATATTGTTTAAAGAAAAAAATTCTAAATTTTAATTATCTGGTAGCTCCTTAATTTTTAGAATTTCATTTCCAGTCAAATTTTATGTAGTGTTGTAATAGCAGGGGAGATAAAATTAAGTTTAAAAGTCTAAACGACAACTGAGGATTTACTTTTGTATGAAAAATAAGTGACCTGCAGTCAGTGAATTATTTGCAGATCAAGGTTGTTTGTAGTTCAGTTTGCTTTCGAGGCCAAATTGCATCAAATTGCGTCCCCTGAATAGTTGCCAAACGACGGTATTCAAA
Source organism: Rhysida immarginata (assembly GCA_023313115.1). Taxonomy (NCBI): domain Eukaryota; kingdom Metazoa; phylum Arthropoda; class Chilopoda; order Scolopendromorpha; family Scolopendridae; genus Rhysida; species Rhysida immarginata. The sequence continues at coordinate 1,728,430 of JAHWFO010065355.1, forward strand.
GGCACAATCCTGAAGTGATTTGAGAATTCTTATCTAGTTTAATTGATTTTGTTTATTAAGAGGTGACAACAAAAAACATTGTATAAAAATATTGTCTACATATGATTGCCTTGGCTACATATAATAGTCGCGGCAACAAACATACAGGTGTAAATCTTGTCTTATTTTTCTCGAGAGATAAATCATTAAAGCAAACCATCTTCTGCTTTCTCTTTCAAGTTCAGCGATGTGAAGAGGGAAGGTAACTCTTTTTTTTAATTTGTTCCTTGCGTGTATGTTTCTCATTGCCCATGACATTTTAATTTATGTCACCGCTAGCATATCTTCAAGGAAACAGCAATTAATGTCAGCATAAAATTTTGCATTTCTTATAAGCAAAAATTATATTGAACGAAATGTTCTCTGCAGAATAAACAAGAAAAAGAAATAAAAGGTGCTAAATAAACAAAACAAACAAAAATTTGATCTTGACCTGTTGCTCCGTATTCTACCAGGGAAAAGTAGGTCAAAAAATTGAAGGATAAAATAAAAATGAAAAACAAGCATTAGTCAAACTTTCTTCTTGTGTATTGATTTCGTAAGCATTAAATCAATTATTTTTCGTTCCTTTTTTGAAAACACCTTATATTTTTATTTGAAGTTTTTTCAATACCTATCTCTCTTAATATGCGTGATATAGCTGCTCTTCAAAACTGAGTATATAGTTTCTAAATTTAAATAATATGAATTTAATAGTATAGACTTTAACCCTATATAAAGTGTTTATTTTTCGTTAACCGACGCTGACTTCTGATTGCACATGAGCTTCTTAAGCAACAAATTAAAAGAAAACTGAAAAAAATCATCTTTGTACGGAATAGGATTGCTCATAGATGTGTTAATTGTATTAAAAGAATTGAGAAATTGTCCTACAGCTAAATAATATTCTACCTTTAATAAATACCCGTCCGTAATTGGATAATACGTGTATAAAAAAATGCTATTGATTTCTATGCAGCCTTATTTTTAAAGCTTTATCAGTTTTCAGTAGCCCTTTTGTTAAAAAAACAAACTGAAAAATAAACGTCGTTTCGATGTTATTAATTGACCCAATAGCCAAATTATCTGTGGGAAATTAGTCATCAATGCAAGAAATCGCCTGTTCAAATCCCATTATTTGACTATAAAAATATTTAGGTCACTTAATCATTCATCATTCCAGATGGCCTTAGATGAGTTAAAAATATAATTTTGAGAATGGAAAACTGAAACTTTTCGATGCCATTTAGCAATGAAGATAAACATATTTTGGTGTCAGGGTTGAATAAATATACACTCCCTATTAAAAGTCATGGGACACCATCACTTTAATAGAAACACTCAAAAATATACTTAGTTTAGTATCTTGTTAGTCTACCTTTTGCTGCTATCACAGCTTCTCTACTCTCTGGGGCATACTTTCCACAAGTTTTTGATACGTTTCGACAGGTAATTTTCGCCATTCTGCCATAAGTGTCTTGGACAGTTCGGACACGGATTTCGGGCGTTCCGCACATGCGCGCAATCGACGTTCCAACACGTCCCACAAATGTTCGATGGGGTTCAGATTGGGGCTCTGGAGAGGCCAGTCAAGTTCTCGAACCCCCTTTTCATCAAACCATCTGCCTACAGCCCTTGCTTTATGGCAAGGTGCGTTATCGTGCTGAAACAGAAAAGGGCCATTGCCAAAGTGCTGCCAGAGAGATGGGAGTGCTGGGTTGTCCAGAATGTCTTGGTAACGCTCTGCGTTTAAATGTCCGTCCACAGAAACGATTGCACCCAATACATACCATAAAAAGCACCCCCACACCATCACTGACCCTCCGCCGAACTTCACCGTGGGCACAACAGAGCTTGGCAGATAACGTTCGCCGTACCCAAATCCGTCCATCCGATTGCCAGATGGTGTAGCGGGTCTCATCACTCCATTCAACCATTCGCTATTGATCCAGAGTCCAATGTCGTCGCTCTTTGCACCATTCCAATCTCCTCGCTGCGTTGCTGGTGCTGATGTGAGGTTTGTGGGCTGCCACTCTGTCGTAAAAACCCATTGCATGCAGTTCCCTGCGAACAGTCAGGGTGCTCACAGTTGTTCCCGGTTTGCAGTGACCACATTACGAAGAGCCCTTTGGTCTCTGGCCGACATGATCTTGGATCTTCCAGTCCTAGGCGGAACACTTGTGGTGACGTTCTCTTTTCATGCCCGGATGACGTTGTGAACGGTCGATTTCGGGATGTTTAGGAGGGTTGACGTCTCTCTAACAGTTTTGCCTGCGACATGGCATCCAACAATTGTGCCTCTTTGGAAGTCTGAAAGCTCTTTTTTTTGGGACATTCTTAAAGCATGCTCTCTGTTATGTAGTGCTGGAAAGAATGTCAACAGTGAAATTGCAAAGGAATCTCCCATTTTCATGCAAATCAGGGTTGTCCCATGACTTTTGATAGGGTAGTGTATAAGAGACGTACGCTTAAATGGAGACGCATTTAATAATTAATGCATATAGATTTTTAACTACACCCAATTGTGTTTTTTTACCCGCTAGATACTGCACCTGGAAAAATAGAAATTGGTTCCAGATCTAAAAAATCAGCAAAATAATACAATAAACCAAAATACAATAAATCAAAATGGAAATTCATGTTAGAATCTTCTCATTTTTTATTCATAAAGAATGCACGTATATATAAAAATTTACATTTAAGGTGACTTGTTATTTGAAAAGAAATATAAATAAATGAACTATAAATATATGAAGTAACATTTTATTTGCTGTCATTTTCTGACATAAATGTAACGTCTACTTTTGCATATGACTGCAATATGGTCATCGTCTTCTCGCTGCATTGATGAAATTCTTTCTGTGAATTTTTTTCTTAAACAAAATTCCCACAGGAGCCCTGTGTTGCCAGTGTTTCAGTCATTTTAGAAACAAATTCAGTTATTAATCGTTGTTTCTTTTTAGCCAGGCTTTATACAATTTTTAGTAAAACGCCATTAGTAAATTTAAACACAAACTGCAAACAAACAAATTTCGTATTCAAATTCTTCACTCCATAAACGTGAATTCTCTAGAAACAGGAATTAAGGAGAAATCTTTTTTCTTGGAGTTTGGGTCGTCGTGCTAAATCAAAACAAATCATATAAATAGAGAATAGGTTTTTATATTGTGTTAAATAAAAAAAAATGGAACAATTGTTCGTGTAAAAACATAATTAGCTATATTTTTTAAATTATTCTTTGACTTTATTCTTTTTATAAATAAAAGGTTGGATCTTTCTTGCAATATTTAATGTTTAATATAACGACTGACAATCGCTTCGACTATTTTGCCATTTTCAAAGTCAAGAGATTTACAAATATTTGAAAATTTAACACTAAGAATTTAACAATGATGCAATAATGCGGTTTACAACAATTGAATAATTTTATAACGATTGCATAAAATTGTACAGGGTCTTTGCGATTAACGCTGTGGCTACGTAAACGGTGAACGGGTCCCGATTTTTGAACACGGCTATGAAGTTGCATATATGAATATTGCATAGAGCGCCATTCCATGCTGGTGGTGACCTTTAGAACTAATTTTTTTTTTGGTGGGTATGAACTTCCCATGCCCTCTTGTATAATATTACCAAGTATTATAGCTTTTGGTCCAGTAGTTTTTTTTTATGGCCATGTCAAAATGGAACTTTAATTATAAAGACCTTGTATAAATAAGATTAATATATTAATATAGTATTTGTAGTAGTAATTATTTAATACTTAATCTTATATTTAATCTTATATAATTGTTAAAAAACTTTTTTATAAGATTAAGATTAATATATAAGATTAAATATAAGATAAGATAAAATATAATAAGATAAAATATAAAATAAGATTAAATATGCAGGCTAACCAGTAGAATACAATAGAATGGTAGCAGTGGTAAGGCTTATTCACCCTAGAGCACTAGATAAAGAGAGTATAGACAATCGACTGAGGCAGCCATTTTGCCCCCCTTTTCAGAGCTACTGATGCTGCTCGGGCAATAGTCAACTGATACTCAAGCACTGTTCTTTCACTTCTTTCTCATATCGCTGTTATGATTTTCATTTAATTATTTCTTCTTTAAATAATACAATTATAAATTAAATAATATTTAATGGTTAAATTAAAAATAAAGTTTATAAAATAAAAAAGTTACGTTTTTAAATTCCTTGTTGTTTATCTTTGTAAATCTTATTTCTTAGAGTTTTAATAGTTTAAAAATTGCTCAGCATCTGTACCAAGATAGATTTCCGGAAGTGACGTCACGAAACTTTAAAGCGCTCTAACTTTTTAACGGAGCCTCAAATCGAAAAATGTGACTAGACTTTTTTGCTCAGAATTACACCCTCTACCTGCCTTTTCATTTGGACACGACCTTTTAGAATCACCTGGCCGATACCGATACCGATATTCCTTACCGATACCGAACTTTAAAGCGCTCTAACGTTTTACCGGAGCCACAAATCGAAAAACGCGACTAGACTTTTTTGCTCAGAGTTTCATCCTCTACATATCCTTAAATTTGTGAAACGTTGTCAATTTACACCCTGTATAGTAGGCTGTGCTGAAAATAAACATAAAGTTTCTATCTGCTGATAGGGTGGCGCTGCAGGCGCGGTTGGGCCGATTGTACATGCAGCATGCCACTTTTCAATAGAATTCTCGCCCTATTGGGAGCTAGAAACTTTAGCTTCATTTTAACAATGGAGCTCGATGACCTTGTATATCTATAGACTGTGATATAATCACTAACGTATATAAATAACTGGATGGCGCATCCGGCGAAAAACTTGACGCCACCATCCGCCATCTTAGTAGGGGCAAGAAATCTCATCGTATGTGCAAAGTTTGTTTGATTAATTCTGATTTTTAATGCCAGAAACAGAGCATTGTAAAGGTAAACAAAGTAAACTTAACAATTGGTCAAAGTAAAATGTTAATTAATTAAAAATAAGCTTTTAAATACTTTAAATCAAATTTTTAATGTGTGTATAAGGTTTGATTAAGCACTGTGTGTTTCATAAATATTATTTACTTTATTTACTCTGCCAAACCAAAAAGATAATATTTTAGTAAAATATAATATTTTAGATAAAGATAATATCTTAGTAAAAAGTTTTAATTTAAATTTTCCCATCAAATTAATTATATTGGAATAATCTCGAATAAAAATGTCACAAAAAAGTTTAAACTAATGCCCCTACCAATATGGCATCCAGTGGCGTCACCCTTTTTAATCTTCTTAATGAGGGATGCGCCATCCAGTTATTTATATAGATCAGTGGATATGACACATTAAGGTATGAATTTTGAAGTCCTGAATAAAAAGTCTGCGTCGGATGCGATTTGATTATTCAATAATAAATTTTCATTTCCTTTTTTACTTTAAAAATTTCTAATTGTTCCATCATTGTTAAATTTATATTGTTAAGATTTTCAAATATTTGTAATCTCATGACTTTGAAAATGCCAAAATAGCCGAAACAATCGTCAGTCGTTATATTAAACATTAAGTATTGCGAGAAAGATCTAACCATTAATTAATTTCCAATGATATCTTTATGCTTCTCACAAGTAAGAAAAATCGCCCAAAAAGTAAGAGGCAATCCAAAAATTTAAGATGTTTAATATTAAATTAATCTTATGACTACTATCGTTGTGTATTAAACTAACGGGCATATAAGCTAGACCAGTTTATACAAAAGGGCGTACAAGCTAGTACTATGCCTTCAACACCAGTTCCCTTATTATACTGTATACACTGAGTGGCCAGATTATTATGACCACCTGAAGTTTGTAGGTAAATTAGCTATGATTTTGCGCCGAAGTTGCTAGAGGGTCAGACCATTATAAATAGGGAAGAAGTTGTTTATCACAACAGTAGAAGTGATTTATTTCTGAAGATGTGGGTAAACTACGCGATTTAGCAGCCTTTGAACGTGGGATGATTGTTGGTGCTCGAAGCCATGGAGCTGTTAAATGTTCAAGAGCAGCTGTGGTTAAAGATTGGACTTCAGTCGGAAAACTGGGTCTGAACGCGCGACTTGTGACCGCCAGCGACTAGTCAATGTTCGGGCAGAACGGAGAGTGACAAGACTGGTACAAGACAACAGAAGGGAAACAGTGCATCAAATTACTGCAGATCTTAATCAGGAGTTCTCTCAAATGATCTCTGAACGCACTGTTCACCGTACACTGCATCGTATGGGATATGGAAGCGGAAGGCCTGTTAGAACACCTTTGCTGTTTGCAGTTAACAAGATAAAACGTCTCCAAATCGCGCAGGAACGCAAGGATCGGACAGTCGAGCATTGGAAAAAATTTATGTGGTCCGATAAATTACGTTTCCAGTTGCATCATGTAGATGGCAGAGCGCTGGCGGTTCGTAGATAAACTTTCTGGGGGTGCTGCGTCAGAAAATTGTAATTTTTTCACGAATTAGGGAATAACTAGTGACATTAAGCTTAAGAGTCATGTAATATAGATGTATAAGAATAGTATTAAAGAAAAAAAAAAAGACACATTTTATTGAATTTTATCGATATCGAAAGTAAAACTGGGGGTGCTGCAGTTCCGCAGTGCCTATGGACGAACCGCCACTGTGGCAGAGTGAGAATTTGGCGGAAACAGCACAAAAGCGTGGGCCCCACTGCATGAGTACTGTACAACCCTTCAAGCTGGTGGGGGCAGTGTTATGGTTTGGGGCATGTTTTCCTGGCCCCTTTAATTCGTGTGGAACAAAGTCTGAGTAGCAAAACATACCTAAGTATCGTAGCTGATCAAGTTCATCGTACTGTATCATGGTGATGGCGTATCCTAATGGAGATGGCTTCTTCCAACAGGACAATGCGCCATGCCACGTTGCTCGTATTGTGCAGGAGTGGTTCAAGAAAACATGAGGGAGACTTTACCTTGCTTAGGTGACCCCCACAATTGCCTTATCTCAATCCAATTGAGCATTTATGGAACGAAGTTGAAAGAGCCATCAGGCAGGTCGTTCCACAACCATCAAATCTTACACAACTGGACAGTGCTATTCATCTAGGACCGTCTCGAAGTAGGCATGATGTCAGATTGTTCGCATGAGCTTTCAACATCTCGTGGAGTCAATGCCAAGAAGAATCGCGGCAGTATTGAAGGCAAAAGGTGGCCTAAGGAAGTACTGATAGGGTGGTCATAAAAATCTGGCCACTCAATGTAAATATCGTAATAACCGAATTTCGAATACTCTTATTGAGTTTAAGGAAGTTAGTATATTAGTTATAGTAGTTTTAGGACATACGTAATTAGACAGTCTTTAATAAGATCAAATTATTGCGGACATGTTGGCGTTCGTAAGAAGTACTTATGCAAAAGCAGGTCATCAATTACACTCGCACATCTGCGATATCTGCAATTACGTTTCATTTTAAATATCTTAAGTAAGAATTGGGTTGTCGGAAAAAATCATGAAGTATTTTTTTAATATTTTTCAAAGGTCATTTATTCATATAAAGAAATATCAATCAATGATATATTGCCCGTTTTGTTCGACAACCTTTCGTTACATTTCAGTGAGCTTCATCGTACCTCGTTTGTAGAAAAACCTGTTTTTTATCCGCGAAAAATTGAACAAGATACTGATTCATCTGAGTTTCTCGTTCCGCAGAGAGTTTTGAAGAGAACGAAACAAGTGGAAGTCTGACGGAGCAAGATCAGGAGAGTATGGTGGGTACGGCATCCCATCCAAGCTCCAATAATTTTAACGGATGATCAAACTTGTATGAGATCTCACAGAGTTGTCGTTATGGAACACAACACCTTTTCCATTAACCAACTCTGGACATTTCTGGACGATGAATTTGAGAGCATGAGCTTCCTCTGATGAATCTGCTCTCGATGAATATTAGGTGAGTCATCATATCAAATCCAAGATTGTTTGGGCACCACACTGTTGTAAACAATCCACTTTTCATCATGAGTTATTAATCGCTTCAAATAGGGATCGTTTTCTTCACGTTTAATGATCATATCGTCGATGAGAAGCGGGAATATACTGTGGATAAAGACATAATGCAAAGAACAACCTCTTGTCCACAAAAGATTATTGTGCGAATACGTATTTCGATCTTTTTAAGATCATTATTCAACGCAAATATATGAAAAAATATCGACAATCGAGCAGTGAAGTGAAAAAAGTTACGAGCGGTCCGGGAGCAGGGCTTCCATAGCAGGGCCGTAGCCAGAACGTTATCTTGGGGGGGGGGGGGGGACTTCTAAAAAATTATCGGAAAAGGTCCGCTTCCCCAATTGGGGGGGGGGTCCTTTTCCCCAATTGGGTTTTTCGTCGCCCCCCCCCCTCTCCCCCCCCCCCCCCCCCCCTGACTACGGCCCTGCAAAGAGTAACGAGGGGAATTACACTGAGATAGAGGAGAGGGTGGTCCTGATGGTCTACCTGATGGTTCTCTTGAGTCATCCTGAGGATAGGGTCCTTACTTAGTAGGACGAGGAATATGATTGACGTAGTTGACGTAGCTTGACCCATTTGCGGGTTAGGAGATCCAGAAGTCGGGGAAGACGCCCATGAAAAACTATAACAAGGCAAACTATTTTTAAAAACAAGAGGGCTGCTGATCCTCAAACAATGGCGAATCAACGGACAAATTGAACGGCCAATTAGAGAATCAGAAACGCCTCTTACAATGAAAACAAAAGCGCGGATCTAAGAGAAAAAACGTGATACAGAAAATGGCAAAATCCCAAACAAAAGAAATTGAATACAAAATTCAACCAAATGTTCCAAATTATACAAAATTAAAAAAAATTTTATACAATAATAAACTATATTCCAAAGTTGAGTTATACAGAAGCAAATTTTGAAAAGGAGAACCCATTAAGGGAATTTTAGCAATTTTAATAAAATAGTATCGCCGAGAGGGCCTGTGTCATTGTTCAGCAGTATTTCAGGATCCTTTTTCCCGAGCTCCATATGGTCTCGTATGCGTCCAACATACTCATTCCTTATGTGTCTAAATAAACGGCAATCCTTCATCAGAACGTCATGCCCCGTCTCTAACATATGTTTGGGGACTGCAGATCTCTCAGGTCGGCAGAACCTGGCGTGGGCCGTATGTTCATTGAACCTAGTTATTAAATTGCGGCAGGTAACTCCTCTGTAGACCTTGGGACACTGGCTGCAACTGATCTCATCGATACCCACCTGGGACAGTGGTGGTGTTTCTTCCTTAGGATTTCCGAGCAGGTTCCTCAAAGCATTAGAATTCTTGTATGCCATGGCCAGCTGTGCCTCCTTAAAGATTGCCTGTAGGTTGACGTTGAGCCCACTGTTATAGGATCCAAGTAGACTGAATTTGGGATCTTCGCTCCTGCTAAGTTTAGTGGAATCTCTAACTAGTTTTACGAAACTTCTTCTACGGACCAGATCTTTAAACAAATCTGATCTGTAGTAGTTAACTGATACTTTCTGAATGCGTGTGATTTCCGCATTAAACCTATTCTTAGACAAGGAGATTTTTAAAGCCCGATCCACTAAAAAGATGAAAGAAGCCAATTTTTGGCTCCAGCAATGGTTGGAAGCATTTTTCTGATTCTCTAATTGGCGTTCAACTTCTCCGTTGATTGGCCATTGTTTGAGGATCAGCAGCCCTCTTGTTCTTATAAATAGTTTCCCTTGTTATAATTTTTCATGTATTTGCGTTGAGTAATGATCTTAAAGAGATCGAAATATGTATTCGCACAATAAATCTTTTGTGGACAAGAGGTTGTTCTTCTTTGCATTATATCGTCGATGTTTATACGCGCCGTGAAATTAACAAATATTGAGCTTTCTTAAGTATCCCTGCTTTTTCAAGTAGTGTGAACGTTTGAATGATGGATATTCAATTTTCTGCAATCTCTCGTGACATGTAACATGGTTTGATATGCGTCATGACTTATCCTACCAAATAATTTTATATTAAGAAATATCTGATATGACCTTTTTTTTAAAGGTTTCATTTGTTCTTTTACGCTGATACGTTTTATCCTTATAATGCTTTATTCCTTCTTATTTCTATTCATAAATGGAATGGAGTGTTTACAATCAACAGTAATAACATCGATGTTTGGATAATTTCTGCTTTTAGATTCACCGGATATCTTCCTTTCCTTGAAGTAGTAGAGCGCAATTAAATGTATTGTTCAGTAATTTTTGATTTATCAAAGAAGAACAATTTCAGGGCTATGAAACTTTTCCTACCCATCTTCATGACATTTCAACGAGGAACAGAATACCAGACTACATACATTTTAATGAATAAATCGTCTCTACTTCCTCCCCTATCGATTTCAGCATCGAGAAAATGAAAAGTTTTAACGAGGAGATTCAAAGGACACACGATCGAACTGGTTGCGCCTTGGAATCAGCTTCCCCGCTTCATCTCTGCGTATTCAGGGGCAATTCACTTGGGGGGAGCTTCTTCCTCGATAATAGAATAATTTAACAGTAGTGAGCCGTTTTTGTCATTTTTCCTAAAAATAATATTTTTTAAAAAGATAATTGAACTAAACCATTGCATTATCATTTCATTCATATTACAAATGCGTGGCCAAGAATCAAAACATCTTAGAAATTAAGTTGGGTTTGTTAAACGCTGCTGAGACTTCGAGTTGCCACCTTATTTTTTACTTTGCCGCTCAGTATTGAATTTCGACTATTTTCCGAACATTCATCGAACACACCCGTTAAAATGGCTCAGTTGTTAAGTCATCTTAAAAAAAACAACATTATAACGAGTAGCTATCCATTTATAAATTAGCTTAATATTGCGCAATTATTTATAACCTATTTTTGAAGTGATAAAAACATTTAGCCTTGTTGAGCTACTCGAATGATTAGCTCATATACATATACGTTGATCTATTATTTTTTTTTAATTTCAAGTGATTTTGTTGTATAAACAACCTGGCCTGTTTCCTTAAATTATTTATCGGTCTTTAGAGTCAGCCCTTTTGCAATCCGGTGATATGATAATTACGAAATCATTTCATATCGTCGACTTTAACATAGTTTTGAGTTTAAAAGGAAGCTTCATTCACCATTTCGTAGTCTAATTTAGGACAATAATAGCAATCGTCTAATTTATATTCAGTAATCCATATTTTTGAACATTTTTACTGAGTTTTATCGAGAATTTTTGTTTAGTCATCAGGTGCTTCATGTTATGAGTAATAAGTTGACTCAATCGCTTCAGTTTTTTTTTTTAACAATATTTTTATTAATTCAGTTTATTCTTTTCCCTTGTAAAAAAGGAATATTATCTTACGCTGTTTGCTATGCTCCATTTTAGAAAAAAAAAACAACTTCTCTTCATATTTTTCGTTTTTCTTTTCTTTTTCATATTTAAGAAAAGTGAGTGAGAGCAAGGCGCTCCTTTTGATGAAACTGGATGCTATGAATAATTGCTGGGAGGGAGGGGGTTATGGTGTAGGCAAGGACGATTTCTCCCTCTTTGCGGTTGATGGGCTTTTATTTACCTCTAGTTGCTGTGACGATGTCACTTAGCTAGCGACAAATGTAAGTCAATGTCACGTCAGGTCACGTGATTCGAATGCCGACTCCATTGGAGGAATGCTAAACGACCTCGTGTGCACACAGTCCAATAAGGTAAGCATTTTGCCCTTGCGTTTCTATGGAAATGGGTGAAACAAAGTTTCGCGATAAGGGAGAGGGTGGGGGATAGAAGGAAAGTTACATACAAAACAAGGTTAGCACTGCCAGAGGTTTTTTCAAGTCATTCATCGAGTCATTGCAACATTCCAAGTCTCAGCCGGCGCGGGAGAGTTTTGTTTTCAATTATTTGTAATAAGATTGTATAAATTTATTTTTTTTTATGAAAGTTTAATTTAAATGTAAAGCATAACATGTTTAAAATGGTACGTTATTTTTTAGTCGTGCATAATATCAGGTCTACTTAGGAATGAAGGACGATTATGAGTGTGTCTTTAATAATTATTTCATGGAAAGGATTTTTCATCACAAGGTAATATATCAATTTATGCTGTTTCTTAAAGTATAGATTTAGAATTTTCTTGCATTTTATTGTTTAGATGAGAAGACTGCAGCTTTAAAATTTTTTTAATAATAGTTTGCCGTTTTCAGTTAATTTTTAATTTAAAAATGATAATTTATTGTTAAAACTATCCTAATCCTGTTCATTCTATTTTTCTATAAATTAAATAAGTTGCATTATGTTAATTTAATGACTACCTTCATCGAAGCAAAAATAATTTCTCTTTCAATTAGAGAAGGGTATGGGATCGACTGACGTTCTCCTTTTATCTTTTCTCCCCTCTCCACAGATTTGTTGTCGTGCGTTAACGTGGCAGGTGTTGAGCGCTTCGCAAGAGATCGAAATTCAGGTGCGAAGACAAAATGTCCTTCACTAATTACTCCCATCGGAACAGCAAGTTGGAGTCGTTCTTGCAAAGGACGCTGTCCGAAGAGGAATTCTCGAGGGTGCGTGCCTACGCCTCGTGTGTCGTCCACTCGGACATAGAGCGGTTGACGTTCAGGAGGGCTGTCCTCACCGACGATGCCGTTTACCTGACCGAATACCCGCCCAGGTCTCTCTACGTGGCCACTAAAATAGCCGATGTGCTCGACGTCTCCGTGGTGAGCTTAATAAATCCTTCCTTTGTTTCGTTCACGAGTAAACACACGCTGACCCTTTGTCGGTGACCGATTGATTTTTTCCCTGTACGTCAGGTACAAAAGAAATTCTAAAAATACATAATGTACATAAATTTAATCACGTTCAAATAAACAAGAAAAAGTCAATAAATAAAGAAATTTCATCAGATGAGGAAAAAAAAGATTAAAATTTAAGTTTTCAATCACCCCCTAATATTAATGGAAAAATCTAAATATATATATATTTTAAAAATTTTAAATTAATGGTTTAAAAAATAATAAAACTTAAAACATTTCTAAGTCAATAATGGTACGCTACTTAATGTTTACACAAGCAGTGTGAGAAATCAATTTATACGCAACGCTTCAAAACAAGGTAAAAGTGGTTTTAAAAATTTCAACTCAAAATTAAATTTAAAAATCTACTTTTTTTTTTAATTTTAATGTATGTACATTTCTAGTATATAAATAATAGCAAGATATAGAATTTGATCCTCCTGTAAATTATTCGAGTTACCATCACATTTTATATTATTTTTATTGGCCTACCACTCTCTAAGAGTGAAGGCCTATGTGTTCGTTTCAGAAACTAAAAAAAAAAAAAAATTATTTCTAAATCGACTTAAAAAGTCATACATAGAGGGTACCTTAAATTGTGCCTTAGCGTATTTTTTAATGTCAATTGGATAAATCGTTTTGGAGTTATTAATTTTTTTCTAAAAATTAATAAATGGCTATAGCGTTCAAACCAGCAAACCAAACTCAATAAACATGACATGTACGGACTTCTGATATTAAGGCAATTTTTTTTTTTGTAAATGACTTGTTCGGCTCTGATGAACCGTTTTGGAGTTATTAACGATTCCCGCTCTCTGACCCCCCCCCCCATAATGTTTTTTTTTTTAATAAAAAAATTTTTTTCATATTCAGAGGGATCCTTAAACTATGCATTGATGTATTTTTCATGGAAATGGGCTTTTTAGAGAAATTACCGGTAATTTTTTTTTTTTAAATATGAAGAAAATGCCAGAATCATTCATTTCAACGACCCAAACACAATAGAAACGACATGAACGGCCTCCTCTCATTGAGACGAACCTTTTTTGAAAAAAAACCAAAAACTGTTTGGCTGCGAAGAGCCATTTTGGAGTAATCAAGGTTTTAAGGACCCAACCCCTCACCTCATCAGAAAAAAAAATTCTTTTTAAATTCGTGCCATGACCTTGTGATAGGCGTGTGCGAATGTACAGTCGGGTGCATAAAGGTTTTGACCTAAGTCAAAATTGTTCGGCTTCCTTACAATACTTCAATTCAATAATGTTACTTTTTCCAGGTATCTAGTCGAGCACGCTTACTATGGAACGATTCCATTAAGTTTTTGCTTAGCATCGGGGGAAGGCAAGTTTAATGTCACGTGCTCAATTATGTTGACAAAAAGATTATTTTGGCTGTTCTGATGAGAATTTTTGTTTTATTAATAATAAACTAATCTATTTGGTTAATAGTGTAACATAATGGTGCACAGTATCGATATAATTATATGCGTGATCAAGAGATAAGCTGATGCAGCGCTCGTTATCATGTGATGCGGAAGTGATTTGCAGGTGTAAGTGGAAGCTATTTTCTTTTGACTGCTTGAAAGGTTACAAATCTCATTTTTTGTACATTTTGTGTATATAAAATAATCAACGACAATTATGCGAAAACCATCCGAAAAGTTTTTAAATTTATTATATAACTAGATGGATCCCGTCATAATTTGACGGAGAACAACCCATCTTATTATTAATTCCCATCTCTTTAATTAAAAAATAAAATAAAAAATTGTCAGAGCTGAAATATCTCATTTTGCACAAAGAATAAGAAATGAGTTAATATATAAAATCAAAATAGTTTTAAACTTAATTTCTCTGAAAGTATTAAACTGAGACATAAAGTGTCAGTGGATAAAATGATCAGTTTTTAAAGCTCTTTCTAACGATATAACATTTAACATAACATTTTCAGAGTTTTTCAGTAGTCACAAGGAAACGTCATAAAATGATCAAGGTAGAATTTTCGTTCCGCAAATCTTCAGTTTATTTAATTCAAAACAATGATTGAATATTGTCTCATTACAACAATCCCTGGCTTCTGATGGATTGTCGTAACTCTTTGTTGGCCTCAGATGTCCATGCGCAGAAGTGCTAATTTTGCTCTTACAAAAAATGCTTTGCGTTTTAATATATAGGGTTATATATTTTAATAGTAGAGAACATTAAATGATTTGAACAAAAGAGGATTTTTGTAAAAGTAACGGTGATATGAATTAGTGTAGTATATTTTATTAAAAACTAAAATATAGAGAAAAGCATGCCATGACAATTAACATGAAAAGTTTTTTAAACCCTCAAATAAACAGATCAAATTGCACACTTGGGTGAAAAAAATTTAATCTGTTTATGGTGTTCTTTACATACACCGTTTAAAACTTAAACGAAGTCAAAAACGCGGTAATGAACCAAAAAAAAAAAAAAAATTCCTATCCATATCGGATTCGAACTCTGCCATTCGAGGCAGCCGCTATCGCTTATTATTGTCAGGAGAGAGCCCGTGACGAGCACATCCCAGGCGTATACCTGCTACCCTATTTTCGTTAAGAAGGGACAGGTCCATTCTAATCTGCCATGACTCCTAGTACAAGTACCTGATTATGCAACCGATCAACATCCGCTAAGCTCAGCCCCTACGGAGCAGGTAAAAACCTTTTTGCACCCGACTGTACCATTTCGCCATTACAATTTATTTGAATTTTATTCATTTTCGAGCATTACAATAATATTTTTGTTATCAGAATCAATTCGATTTTTATCTATACAAGATTAATTGGGTCCATTATTATACATATGAGAACCTTGTTTCCAGAAGGTATCAAATCCAAAAAACCAATTTTTCAGGAAACAATAAAAACTTCTGATAATCGCACATGTTTTTCTGTATAACTGAATATTTATTTACTAGATTACCTGCGATGCGGTGTCTTTTAGCACAATTAGGTTCCACGAAGCACCGCCACATCTTATCTCAATTTTTAATTTTTTGATTTGGCACCTTTTGGAGACAAGGTTCTCATAACTAAACTCAAATAACACAAGAGTAAAGACGGGAATCTGAAATCTGTCAGTGCAGAGTAATATGAAAGGGGCGGGTGACCTATCTGATGGCCCTTCCTGAATATGCAAATTAGGCCAAATGTAAATTATATCATGAAAATCGTAACAGATAGCACAACATTCCTAATCGCAAAGTTTCAGAGCATGAAATTCTAAACATTGTAAAGTTCATCAAAATCGGAAGAACTACGAGGGGAAGTGAGTAAGTAAGCTACAAATGGATATAGAAATGAAACAAATAAGAGTTTTGACTTGAAAACTAGTTTTATTTCTCCGCGTGATCTCCCTGTACAATGAGGCACTTGTCTCATGGATTCACAAGCCCCTCAAAACCAGCAGCTTAAAATCCTTTGGGCTGTTGTCTGAATCAGGCAGTAACTTCTCTTTGTAAAGCTTATAGCCGAACAAATGGAAGTCACTTGGAGCCAGTAATGGAAGTCACTTGGAGCCAGTAATGGAAGTCACTTGGAGCCTACACGGAGGATGATCGAAAACTTCCCAGTTGAACTTTCGCAGCATCTTAGTTGTCTTGTTCGCAATATGAGGACGCGCATTATCGTGCATTAACAACACGCCTTTGATGAGGAGTTCTGGTCGTTTCCGTCGAATGGCATTACAAAGCTTCATGAGAAGTCATTACAGTAAGAGTCGGTATTTACAGTTTACTCTCGCTAGCAATATGTCCTAGTAATCCCTGAAGACTGTGAGCATCACTTTCCCAGCGATGAAGCTGCATAAAAGTCACCGCCTGGTTGCCGGCTCGGTGGCCGAGAGGGTTAAGGTACAGGTCTTTCCGCTCTCGACACCAGCGAGTCGCGGGTTCGAATCCCGCCCAGGGCATGGATGTTTGTGTTTGTTTCCATAATCGTTCTTTCATCGTCATTAGGGGATAGTACAATAGACCTGAGGTCGCAGTGCTTGGTTCTAAGACAACCACCCCTTTCAAAGTCATTACTCATTACTCACCGCCTGGTTCCGACAGCAGCCCAAAGAATTTTATGCTGCTGGTTTTGAGGGTCTTGTGAAACGATGGGACAAGTACCTCATTGTACAGGGGGTGGCCGTGGCCTGGTTGTCTCGTCGGTTGGCTTGCCAATCGATGGAGTTCAGCAACTTCAGGCGCGGCCAGCTGCTGGTTGGGTGACGGCCTGGGCTTGAGGGCCACCGCTGGCGGGACAGCTATTTGGGGCGCGGCTGTTGGGGGACTCTGGTCTGACCCATTTGCCGATTGACCATAGCTGGTGTTCCAGCAGTTGGTGACAGCCTCTGGTTCGTTTATCCCCAGCAGCTTTTCCATCATGAAACCCCCCGTGCTTCGGAGGGCACGTTAAGCCGTCGGTCCCGACTGCTACTGTCATCTCGTAGCAGTCGTTATAAATGGGATGGCGCAATACTCCCTCGTAGGAGTAGGTGCCGCAGATTATCGCTTGCGATAATCTACCCTCTGTACCTCATTGTACAGGGAGATTATGCGGAGAAATAAAAGTAGTTTTCAAGTCAGTATTTTATTTATTTCATTTTTTATATCCATTTGTAACTTACGTACTGACTTCCCCTCGTAGATAATCAAATTGCGCCATGGTGCAAATGGAAGAATTTTGAACACATCCTCAGTTAGGATCGTGTGAGACATATTTTGTTTGTTTCTTTCAGCATTTAAAATTTTTTCATTTACAATAATTTTTCAATTCGGTTTTGCATTTGTAGTTATTAAGTAGCCGAGGGAATAGAGCTACTTATTGGTTTTACCATGTCTCGTCTGTCCCCTTCATATTTTCTACATTCTTTGACGCAGAAGGTTGAAATTCGGAATTTAGCTTATTATAAATATGTGCTACTTTACTATTTAGTTTGGTTTTGATTGGCCCACCGAGGAGAGAGTTACGGGTGTGTGAGTTAGAAAGGTCCATCTGTCTATACGGTATAAAGGGTATGTAAAGAAGTGAAATTTGGTGTGTAGATTCCTTTTAAGAAGATCTACATTATTATAAAGTTTAGGCCAAATTGTCATAGGGGGTCGGAGTTATAGGGGTAGCGGTCATGGTCTTTATTTTCAAGTGGCATGTTTAAATTCAGCATAGAACTGGTTTTTTTAGAGAGCTCACAGACTCCAAATTGAATACATGTTTAGTCAAACCGTAAGACCGAGAGCCCCGGAATGGAATGATCGATTAACAAAAAAAACAAAAAAAACAGAAGCACTGCTGATAATCCTTTGCGTCCATCGCAGACATTGCAGTCTGTAAATTCTCTTCCATTGCCGTGAGTCACAGCCCCTTCCTACATTGTCAGTATCGGGATATTTTAGCGAAGTCACTGTCAACGCAGTTTACCGTCAGCGTCGGACCACTATTATTTCATTCGATCGGAAATAATGAGAATCGAAAGAAGATAGGGCTCCTTTTCATTTTCTAAATATACCACCTTCGAGAACATTAATTTTTTTTGCAAAAGGAGTAAAAATATTACGATAAAAGGAGTAAAAATAGATGAACTCAGGGCTTCCGCTATTTTCCTATACCCTCCTCAGGGGGATTAATTTCTTCTTGTTTTAAAAGTTACGTTTTGGTTTCAGTTGCTAAGCTTCGAACCAGCCTGGGAATAAAATAAGAACTTTTATCCCGGACTATGATGTCTTGATTGTAGTTAATTTCGTTGAAATCCTTTCAATTACACATTTCTGACAGAGCTTCATGTGAATTGATAGTGGTTGTTGCTGTTGTTTTCTTTGGGTTTTTTTTTGTTATTGTTTTTTGTAATTGTTCAAAATTTCTGCAACTTTGAAATTAGGAAATTTGCCCTATCTCTTACGGTTTGCAAGATGCGATTAGCATTTGGCCTAATTTGCATATTCAGGACCTGTCTGATTGGGCTATCATATAGGCTAACCCAATTTTCTATTAGTCTGCATTGACAGTGTTAGATACCAATCTTCATTCTTGATTTATTTGAGGAAAATCAGCCTTTTCCTTCCACCCTGTATATCTTATCTTTAAAATAATTTTTCTGATTTTATTGCCTTCTTTATATTATATTTTTTGCAATGTATGAAATTCTTGATAGAATGATACTATCCTAATGTGACAAAAGATGATGCCTTTTTCAATTTTAGTTGTTTCTTTATTAGTTATTTGACAAACGTGTACTGAACCCTATCATATGGCGTTTGACAACTCCATTGATATATTTAAAATGCATTATTCTTTTTTATATATGAACATGTCAACATTTTGGCGTGGAAACTAGTCTTCAGGCGCTTGATCCTTCAAGCTCATCAATAAGCTTTTATTTTGAATTGTCAGAAAAAAAAAGCAAAGGAGTTTTCTCATACAATCTTCAAAACAATAATTTACTAAACGCACGCTGGTTGTGAAATTTCTTAGAAAATAGACATATCTTGTTTATTCGGTTGCCAGGCAACTTTTTTCTGTCCGATGATTACTGCTTTTATTAACAAACTGCTTTTAAATGTATAACATAAACAACATCAACATATTCATAAATTAATTTGAAAAATGAAAAGTTTTTCACATCTTTTCTTCTGACAAATTTTAATTCATATCTTTTAACAGTATTCAAAATATCTAGGAATGGATGAACATATATTACAATATATACAGGATTACTATAAATCCTGTATATTTTATCACATTAACTTGTACTTGAATAATACTTTGAAGATAAATGAAATAGATTCTAGTTTTCCTTTTTCTTTCGATGTTATATCAAATCGTTTTCAACAATCAAAATACGCAATGGAAATTGAATGTTAAGATAGAAAGAAAGAAAGAAAGAGAGAGAGAGAGAGAGAGAGAGAGAGAGAGAGAAAGAGAGAGAAAGAGAACCTAATGGATTCTTGTCTAGAGAGAAATACTATTACTTTATGGATAAGGTTGAATAAAATAAACTAGCGGCAAAAAGAGACGAATTTAAGCATGAGAGTGGATGATAATGAAAAGTTTTCTGGTGAATGATTAATATATACTATATGATACTGTTTACAGAAACAATCTATGATTAATGCGTTTAATGAAATGCATTTGGCATACACAGTGAAAGAAAAAAATGTTTAAAAAAATCTGAATTTCCAAGAAAAAGAATTACAATACAACCAATGATTAACAAGATAAGTTTGATTGATATGCAACATCAGCAAGATTATACTTATAAATTTATTTTCTAAATCAAAATCGCCTTATGAAATTTGTTCAGCTGCATCGATTGAAAAATAAACGGCCAGATCAATGGAGCTCGTGCACTGCTTGACATTTTCATCAATTTTGACGCCTATAGCGGTTTATAGAGCGATAACAGCAGCGAATATTGCAACTATGGTTTTGAAGAAACATGTAAGATTTGGGATGATTGAAGCTTTTTGAAAATCGCAAAACAGCTTGTCTCAGATAACTCAGTACACAGCAGCATGTCGAGTACCTCGTTAGGAAAAAAAAAAAAACCTTGCCACTCGACCGACAGCTGACGGATCAATTCAGGAAGTCTTAAATCACCAGATCGATAAGAAAATTACGTCTGGCGATTTAATAATATAATAAGGCACCGTTCTTAGCGTGTGCCATTACCTCAACCTAAGTGAGTCTTAACATATCATGGAACAATGCCTATCATACATAACATTACATGGACACAGGAAGATTCTGAAGCATACATAATGATATTTATGATGTAGTGACTTCCAATTAACATCTGCACACATTCGAGCCTTTTCTCTTTTTAATGCCATCAATAAATTTGTTAAAATGCAAATGATTATTAAGTAGCGGATGGGTAATTCTAAGGTTCTCGGTCAATCACGAGCAGGGTGCTCGGTCAATCATATTTCAAGGTTTTCAAAGGTCTTGCGTGAGACTATCCAATTTTCAGCGACTCCTGATTGGATTTCATTTTCCTTGAATTGCAGTTCAGTGATTTAAGAGCAGCTTTGACCTCGTTTACTTGAAAATGCTTAGTTTTACGGAAGTGATTCTCAATAAAATCAACAAATTCCGTTTTTGAAATTTCCGTGTCTGTCTGCCTCTCTGTTGCCTTAAGTTATATTATTCTGATACAGAATTTACGCTGATTAGGATAAGTTTTTTGATTTTGCAATTAGGATAAGCTAATCGGACATGATCTTCGGTAAGACAGAAAAGGCTTATAATATAATGTTTATTATTGCGGAATTCGTTATAGCAATGCTTTACAATCTTAACTGGTTTCTTCAGCAGAAAAATCTAATTGAGAATTGCTTCCCTTAGTAATCGACAGAAAAACGGGAATTTCTTCACAAGAAAATGGCACGCCCGCATATTCTTGACGCATCATTTGAACCTATTTGTTCTTCTTCATATCTAAAGATTCTACAGTGGGTTTTTTATCTTCTAAGCCGCGTGTAAAAAAGAATTAGAGTTAAAAATTTTAGATCAGTTAGGATGCCAGTTTTAAAAATTGGGCGAATAAAGGTCTTTTTAAGAATGTTGGAAATTTTGAAGTCCTTTAAATCGATTGAATATATCCGTTCAGCCGTCTCCTCGGTGAGAGTTAACTTCAAAGATTATGACAGACGACGATTACAATAAAATTAGCAATTACTTCCAGATGAGAAGCTCCAATAAAATCTCATAATGATCTGAGTCTGTTGCGATTATTACGAAACAAACTGTTAAAAAGAACATCTGATAATTAAGACGCGTTGAAAGAGCAATATAAGTAGTGGCCACGTATTTGACGCGCCTGTAAAACCTTAACCAACCAAAAACTCAGGAAGCAATTAATCTGGATTGAGAGAAGGCTTTTCCGAAACAACATGTACTCGCAATTAAATTTCCTGTATAAATTATCTAAAGTTGTATTCTTGCGATATCGTTGTCATTCTTCAGTTCTTTTCGAAACTTCGAGATAAGTTTAAACCTTTAAAAATTTAACAGCAAAATTGTGTGTTTAACAATGGTCTCATTGAAAGATTATTTACGATATTTAAGGTTTTTATTTCAAAATTGTGCATTTATCCGGTTTATTTATATAGTTTTCAGGCAAGACACCCAAAGCCTTATCATGTGTCGATTTTGCCAACTCTCTCCGCAAGTGAGACTTCTTTAGAAGTAAATTATTTAATGAAAATTTGCAATCTATATAAATTTCTATTAAGTAAACATTTTATTTTCTCAATAAGTAAGTTGTTAATAAGTGAATGAATTTAGTGTAGAGATTTATATTCCTGTCAAACGAGAATAACACGAGATTACCTTTCAAAAACAGCATATATCTAGAGAAAAAAAAAAAAGTTCGATAATCAAATCTTATATAAAGCTGGGAAGCTTTTTTATAGTTTGTCTAAAGAAAGAAAATTGGGAATGTTATTAACTGGGCCAAAAAAATTGCGTGCCAACTTTAAAAGCTTATTATTGAAAATGAAAAGCGACATAATTGTGATTTATTTTCCTTTCTTCTTTTTTTTTTTAATGTAACGTGCTTTCTGAATTGATTGGTCTTCTGTTGTTAAACGTTTTAAATATGACAATTATTAAAACATTTTATTTTATTAACTTTAACGAACATTTTAATATTTCACATTTCATTTAGTTGGCTTTTTTTTTTTTGAACCTATTAACTTTTACCTCTGATTCATTTTAAGTATAAAAAAATTCGCCCAGATAAAATCTGTAATAGTTTTTATTGCTTGTGGTGTGTGGCAATAAAAGAATTTAATACGGGCGGTACAAATGGGGGTTGTGGCAGATGTTTGTGAAATATTGGAAATGCAATTTGTCCTGCTTTTCAAGTGCGTCCTCTAAAGTTCTAACTCTGATCCATTCTCGTAATTCATTGTAAATGCCGTGATTTAGAAACGTTGAGAAGATAAAAATAACTTATCGATTTATTTATTGCATTTATATTTTGTAAGGATTGTGGTAAATGATGACGCAGAAGGCCATTTTTTTCCAAATCTTACATTATAGATTAAGTACCGTACGTGATGATTTCTTATCTGTAACTTAAACGAAAACATTGCATTCTTTATTTAAAGATATACAATGTAAACTCTTGCGTGATCTATCTTGGTAGTCACAGTACAAGCTGAAGAAGAAATTTTGCAATCACGTTGCTCATATAATAATTCTTTATAAATGGTTGAAGATTTCTACATTCTACTTCCACAATAAATTTTTAATCTCAATACATATGGTAGCCTTTTACATGAAAAAAAGCCTTTATGTTATTTATTAATCTTTAGATTAAAAAAGACATACGAACTATATGAGTAGCAAATTCCAAATATACAAGTTATAGTATTTATTTACTTATGCTTTCTACACTTCAAAGGAATGAAAAAAGGAGAAACGAATCAAGATTATAAAAATATAACAAAATAAAATACCTAATCTATTAAACAACCACATGAAGTCACTGTAACTGTAATTGACATAATCTTTGCTTAAGTTTTATAAATAGTTTTAACTTAAAGTTAAAATTACGGCAAATTCCTTGGAGATTTTTTAAACCAATATATATGAATCTTATAAAATCAATTAGATACATATTAGACGAAAGGAAAATGAAATACAAAAAGGTTATTGTAACACCATCTGTTTGTAACTTCAGCAACGATAAAGTGGTTAGCAGCTTTAACCACCAATTTAAGAGCATGAAGGATATTCAACTGAGATGATTTTTTTTTAACCGAAATGCGTATCGACTTTTTAAAATTATTTTGTTGCATCATACGATCCTTTTATCTTACTCAAAAAAGAAATCATTTTCTCAGTTATTTAACAGCTGCACACTTTCCATACCTCTAATATACACATTTCTGCAGTCGAAGTACAATATCATAACATCTGGATGCATGAAAATATAGAAAATCTTCCTTTTCACTACTGGCAACACCTGCATAAATGTAAAGTTCCATAGAACACATCGTTACAACTGATACCAGTTCTTCATTCAAACTGATAACGAAATAGTGTAGTATTTAATTGGTTAATTATGAATTTTAAACTATTAATTTTCAGCCAATTTAGCAATGTGGAGACGATAGTTTGAAATATGTGCATCCTTTACTCGAATAATCATTTTAAGTTGGAGCGTAAGTTTTCCAGTTCTTGAATCTGTCTGGTCACGAATCCTACTGTGGGCATGGATGTTTATATCTAAGACTGTGTTATGAAAGGATAGGAAAATGACCGAAATGTATTTATCTTTATAACGGAAGTAATTTTGATAAATTTCCAACTGATGAAAATATTTCTATGTGTTCAGGTTTATAATGCTTAATATCACAGTGTAATTCTAACAGTGATCCATTTTATCACAAGGGAAATTTTTCATGAAAATTTTATCTCATGCACACGATTTTGGAAGAAAAATCTAGTCGAATGTATTAACAGAAAATTTAGAAAAACGTTGTAAGCACATTTACACTACGTGATTAAATATTTAGGGACACCCCTCATGAAATATGGAATGTGCAAAAGTCGCATGACAATGACATGTAAATTATTAATTAAATAGCATCACACACCTTCAGACACATATCTGCTTCTTATTATTAAGATATGGGTATTTCAAAGAGCTCAGCAACTTCCATCGTGGAAACATCTTAGGATGCCGCTTGTGAAACAAGTCAGTCCTGAGATTTCCAGTATTTTACACATACCCCGTACAACTACAGGCAATGTGATTGCGAAGTGGAAGACCCAGGGAGCAACGACAGTGCAACCACGAACTGGCAGACAATGACAGATAGAGATCGTCGAGTGACCCTGAGCAAACGAAGGTCTTCTGCTGAAATGACTGCTACAGAGTTCAGAAATTCTGCTTCCTGTGTTGCTAGCGCAATCACCATTCGTCGGGAACTTCATTCCTTGAGTTTCCACGGTCGTGCTGGTGCTCACAAACCCTTCTTCACTAACAAAACTTCCAGGGGACATTTGGAGTGGTCCTATGGACTGATGAACTACGGTATACAGTCTGATAATCAGATGGATGAAGTTGGGTTTGGCGGATGCATGGAGAACATTTCCAACCTGAGTGTGTAGTGGCATCTTGATAAGGGGCTCTTTTTCATGGTTCGGACTGAGTCAACTTGTTTCTGTTAAAGGAATGATGAATGCTGTTGCTTATGGAGACATCTTGGACAACTGTGCACTGCCAACACCTCCTAGACAGAAGGCCTGCGCACAGAAACGTCATACATTGTTACATCACACTAAAGCGGCTATTGTTAATCGTATTTCCTCCAATAATAAGCCCTAAATTTGGCCGTTTGATGATGATGTAACAATGTATACAGTTTCTGTGCGCAGGCCTTCTGTCTAGGTGGTGTTGGCACTGCCAACATTGTAGGAACAGTTCGGGGATGGGCATTTTCTGTATCAACATAACAATGCTCCTTGCCATAAAGCAAGATCTGTACACGACTGGTTTCAAGACAACGGGATTGAAGAAATGGATTGACCTGCCCAGAGCCTAGTTCTCAATCCCACTGAACACCTGTGGGATGAATTGAAAGGTCGACTACGAGCCAGACCACGCTGTCCTTCATCCATGGCTGAACAACTAGTGCTCTGAGGCAAGAATGGAGGGAAATTTCAGCTTCTTACTTTCAAAAATTAGTAGAGGCTGAATAAGAGCAAAAGGGAGTGCCACCGCTTACTAATTCCTGTTATCTGAAGCCTGCGATGCAGAAATGCTGGTGTCCCTAAACTTTTGATCACATAGTGTATGGTAGGATTACAGTTAACGGTATCTTTAAAATTTTTAAATTGTGAGAAAAAATTGCTTATTTTTATATACTGTCAGTGTCAATCGTTTTAGAAAAAGAGCAATATTATAGTTAAGAAAATGTTAAAAATATAAATTATTAATGTTGTATGTATAAATACATAAAATTTTATAGAATTTACAATAAAAGTAGCGACTTTAACAATGAAGACAACCATATTTATAATGGGAATCGTTTTCGTTTAAATATTCTGAATTTTATTCAACGTTGAAATTCTGCGTTCTACTGTAAAGAAAGGGAAAATCTCTAACCGCCGATTTATTTATTTATTTATTTATTTATTGTGGTTAGATGTTTTTCTTCCTTTACATGCAATTCCACACCATAGTTCCTTCTTTCATTTTGTTATCTGCTTTTATTGTAGAACAATCGCTCATTAAGGCCATACAGGCGAAACTTTGCGTGAAGGGTAGTGATGAGCTGTAATTTTTATTCTATACAATTAAGGCCATTTAAAACAAAACTTGATTAACTGATTATAAAGATGCTTTTTTCAACCTTGAAATATTTATTGTCAAATATAATACAATTTGCTGTCTGGACTTTGCAAACTGCATTGAATAAGTTTGTCTCATTTCCGCATTTTAAGACATCTAATTATTTTTGGAGGAATCACGCTAATTTTACCTCTACCAATACTGAAATGTAATAAAATAAAATAAGGCCAAGAGCACACAAGCTGTCTTTCTCCGTTCGAAATACAGCAATCGATAATCGTGGAAACCCTATTATAGCATTCCCCCATGAAATTAGTTCACTACGTGACCCTCATTCACACTTGTTGCTTTGGCCATTCAATCGGTTATTGAACCCGAAAGAAGAGGGTTGATATTAGTTCTACTGTATTTAGACAAAAAATAATATAATCTCGAAACATCACTCTGTGCAATGTTACATGTATTTAACATTTATTATTTTAATTATTATTGGCCGAAACAGTTATAAGTTTAATGAATAACCAATAAATTACCAAGTTACTTATCCATCGTTTTTGAAATTCTAGAAAGTTTCTAATAAATTACCTCTAATATTTCTAATATCTCCGACAACGTTATCTGTTTTCTTAACTTGAACAAGATATAAGGATTATGCAAGCAGTAACAGAAACAAATTAAGAAGCAATTAAAAGAATAATTAATTTTGCTATTAATTTTATTTGGAACACTATCATGTGGTTTCTTCATTGGTATATTCTTTCTTTCTATAAGGATGTGTTCAGATGAGAAAGTTCCGTTAAAATAGATTTCTTTGTAATGCTACGAGATATTGATTGTTACACATGTTTATGGATATGTTAGTGCGTCAGAAAAGGTCAGCCACACAATATTGATATTATTATTATTAAAAGGTTTCTTGTAAACAGAACTGATGGCTAGAATCGATATGAATTTTAATGTATTTTACAAATAAACAATCAATAAAATAAATTTGACGGACAATTTTAGAAAATAGTTCTAAAGAAATAATTCATGGATCTTGTCGTATGAGTTTGTCGTCCCAGGCTTTTTAGTTTTATTTTTTTTAATTTCGTGCATATTAACTGAGGGCAATTGCCGTATCTCACGTCATAAATGCGAAACAGAGTTAATAAACTTGGCAATTAACATATCACAATAATTTCATTCGAAGATTATGGTGAATTTTAAATGGCACGCAAAGGAAGTTAAATTAATAAAAAAAATAGTTCAAATTAAAATTTTTTTCCATTATTTGTGATTGTAGAATATGGTTGGTACGTAAATTGGTATCCTTCTTCATTACACCCTTGAGTTATTTATTTAAAGCAATTTTCCTTCTATATTTATATGAATATTAAATTTGGGTAAAATTAAATTTTGGATTTTAGAGAACTTCTGTCTACTTGTTTTTCGGCTTAATTTCAGTGTTTGCAACTTCCTTTTGTCGTAACCAATTTCCTTATTCGCAATCTTGAGCTGTACCTATTGGAATTAAACAATTTCCTGGTTTGTACATTAATAAGTTTTATTTTTATTTTTTTTTATTTCAATTGCTGATTTCGTTAATGTTTACGTAAATTGTTTAAAAATCCTTGTGTAGATGTCCAATTACAATGTACTTAAATGTTTTATTTTTAGCTTTATCCCATTCCGATTTCAAATTCTCTTTATTTTAGATAAAGTGGGGTTTCATCTTTAGTGAGAAGCGGCTGCTGTTTCTCTGTTTATCTATCATATCTTGTCACTCTCTGCGTTGCTATGACTACTCTGCGCTGTTTAACTCTGTTTACGTTGATCAATAGACTTTGAAAGTTCGGAGGTAGCAAAACAAGGAACTTTCAGCAATAGATTTTCAAGGTTATTAGGTAATTATAAGATAAATTGTTGAATTCACAGCCGAACAGTTCAAATTGAAATTCAAATATAAAACGAACAGACGAACATATTGGATAAAATATTGTCAACAAATTTAAATAATACCCCCCCCCCCTTCGCTTCAAATGTGAAACACTATTTTAATGATCCTGAAATTATTTTTTCTCTTATTGAATTATCGTTTGTCCTCAGGCACTGGCAATTCCCCGTAAAACACGCCTTTTGGATGATGATAAACAGAGCCCAGGACAAATATTAGAAAGGGTGTTAGTTTATTTACCTGAGCTTGTTTTCAGCCTTAGAACTCTATGCGTGTCTGTGAATAGGAAATAATTACGTTATATTTTCTATTGATATTTTGAAAATAAGGTGCTGGTACAATTTGTTAAGGTGCATAAAAAACATTACTTTCTTTCAAACTATAATTTATAAGAAAGATAACAAAAATGAATTAAAAATAATAATAACAATAAAGACATTAATACCCCAGAAAACTTTATTCATTTAATAATTTATTAGAAAATAAATACGCCGACAAACGTGTAAAACGTTTGACAAAATCTTATTGAATTGGATAAATTGAAATGGATTGAACTGCAAAGAGGACGGAGTGCCAAAGGACAATAATAAGAACAATAGCGGATTCTTTTATCACAAATTATTTGCCCACAGTCACATTCATATCGTCCCAGAATCATCTTGTAGTCAACTCCGTGAGGATGACTAATCGATTTGTGATGAAATGATCTAGCTGCGCTAAAGTTGGAGCATATGAAGGAGAAAACTAAAGGAGATTAAAGATGCAATGGCAGAAGAGATGACATTAATTTGCTCGGAGAAGCAAAGAATTAAAAGTATTTTATGGGATATGGTGCGGTACGGAAATAATACGGAAGGAAATAAAGGGAAAAATGCAGGAAATAATAAAAGGTAGCTGCTATGGGGTAATAAAAGAGAAACTAAAGAGAGAGGTTTGTAGAGGAGAGGGTAAAGGATTCGTGTGAATTAAATAAAGAATTGGCAATGGTGACATAAATAGATCTATGTAGAAAATGTCAGAAAGCACAGGAAGTTTTGGAGCATTTATTTTTTAAATATAAAGACATGAAACAGAGCAAATATTAAATAAGTATGGCTAAGGCTGGGAAAGATTATTTTGCTAATTGCTATTTAATCAATACTTAACATTACAATCAAATTGGTCATATTCATAGAAAGAAAAATAACTCCAAA
>JAHWFO010065355.1:1758047-1776257 GCA_023313115.1 Rhysida immarginata
TCACTGATGAAGGAAACTTCGTTTCCGAAATGTACATCTGAGTCATTAAAATTTATTATGTGGAATAGTGGTTTTGGAGTTATTTTTCTTTCTATAGTTGTGTCCACAGTTTTTGGCTTGATTCCAATGGTCATATTCATCTTTCGTTACACTCACGTCATGAGTTTCATTTCAGCCCAGAATCATTTCGCCACTCAGTCGACTCGACACAGAATTAAATCGTCACATGCAGTTCATAACTTGGAAGCATTCAGCTACAATATCCTTGAACAGTGACACTTTAAGGCCTATTCATTTTCTTTATTGATTTTCTGGTCTTTAAGAAGATATCTATAAATTAAGGAATTTTCAAAAATGAACTGTTGGTAGTCTAATCAAGACCAGACTTGGTAGGGAGGATTCCCAGTACAACCCCAACACGAACCAGCTGAGAATGTGTAGTACTGCATTGCCAGAAAGATGTTAATTAAAAGCATCGTTACTGCATTCGCAAAGTCGGTCGCCATTTTTTTTCGATTTTTTCTTTTTATTTTATTTTTTTTAATTTTAGATTCGGATACAGCATCAAAAAATAAGTAAAAGTCATAATAGGCACACATCTTCTATTTCTTCAGGAATATGTTTGCTTATTATATCTTTTACTTACTTTTTGATGCTCTATCTGAAAATCTGAAGTCAAAATCAAAAAATTCGAAAAAAAAAATGGCAATAGAACGACCGACTTTGTGAATTCAGCAACGATGTTAAAAACAAAATCAAAAAATAAAGAAGAAATGAAAAATCCCAAAACTTGTAAGAGTATCAAGCAACAGAGAAACAATATTTTGATATCAAAACATAAATTTATGAATTTTGACATGCTATTTTTAAGTTATAAAGGTAATGATGTTCAATTCTGCATTTTAAGTGTCTCCAGCTATGGTAGAACAATAACTTATGCAAATTATTTTGGTCAGACTATTTTAAATGGCATTTACATCCAGAAATCAATTGCCAGAAGAGTTGTAAGCAATATGCCTCATGGAACACCAGTTTCGGATCATAAAAATAGAAGAATAAGCTGGTCGGACAACATTATACAAATCGCATACTGTTATAGATAATTTTATGCATCGTTACGTTCAAAAAAAAGACAACAGGATAACCAACAGGTTTGAACTGGACCTAAGAACACCTGTCCTGACCGACAAGGGTAAGAAATTGCCTGGAGTGATGAGAAGAAGTTCATCCCGGTACCCCGAATGGTTAGAATTCTTATTGACATGCATAGAGAAGATAGTTTTTTTTCGAAAGACAGTAGGGCGGAGGTTCACTAATGGTTTGGGAATCATTTGGGTGTAATGGCAAGACCCCAATTGCCTTTATTTCTGGACGAATGAATGCAGCCAAGTATCAAGAGCTTCTATCAATTCATCTTTTGCCATTTGTTGAGAATATTGTAGGTCTTTTCAACAAGATAATGCGCCAAACCATACGGCAAGGAAATGAGCAATCCGAAAATTTGCCAGCAACGATATGAGACTGTTCAGCAAATTGCTCCCTACAACCCAAGGTTGGCGAGCCGGCAACACGAAGAGAAAGCCCTCAGATTCATCTTAGAACAATTTGGCGAACGCTGAGCTAAGAAAGACTACTTAAAATGGACCCCGAAAATTCTGCCAATGGTAACCTAGGCACATAGGCAAGCTCGTTTGCATGATGCGAAGAACGCAAGAATGAGGACCGGAATAAAGTAGTTGTCACGGTCGAAAAATAAAAACTAACGGACAAGGCCGTAACGTTCGATGAGGAACGATAGCGAAGAAAATAGATTTGCGAGGCAGCAACAGAAATGTGAACTCAATGTAGGATTGATTGCTGACTCCTATGCTAAAAGTCGGTTAAACCTTAAAAGGAAGAATGCAGAGTAAAGAGAAAGAAAGAAAGGGTCAGAAGAAATTAAGATTTTGAGCAAAAAAGAGCTCTGGAAAAAAAGCCCAAATGGCGGGAAGGAAAAACTATCAAAGGGTCACACTGCATACCATCAATGTCGCTCAAGATAAAAATGCTGATTCTTCATTAAAAGAATGTTTCCCACGACTACATTTGGATAATTATTTTCATCTTTCATCTCCGGCTCAAATTCAGAACGTTGTCTACTTTTTGACCTTTATATGGTCAAGTGGATCTTGTGTCTCTAGTTCCTTCACGCCAAACAAACCAAACCAAACCAAGTTCCTTCACGCAGTAAGTAACCACAGCAGCGAGGTTTATTTCTATTAAGATCCTTTTGCATGCTTCAACATGACATCAAAAGATTGGCTATAGCAGACCTGATACGGAAGCTACCTTTATACAGTGCACGCCGGATAGTTTCCACTGACAAAGGTGCACTTAAACTTGCATTCAATTCTGCGTAATTGCCGTTGCCGTATTTTTATGTTTTCGGGTTACAATTCGATGAAGTGTTCTTCTGCTCCTGTCATCCAGCTTTGTCTTTCGACCACAGTTGTGGCTGTCTGTAGATATTTTACCGTCTTTGCATATTGAAACGTGATGAGGGATGCCTTAGATCTCGAAACACCCATTAACACGACGATTCAGGTCACGGACGCCTCTATTAAGCGGCTTCAACAATCATTCCTCTTTGGAAGTCTGTTAACTCCGACATACCACGCCACAAATAAAAGATCTGTAAACAGCAAGAATACTGCTATCCGTCGACTACGTGATTTATTAAGAAATGAGTCGTTACTATTCATGGTGTGGGCCGTCAGGAACAGTTCAAATGAACTGTGCCGAAAATGCGGGTGTTCGAATTATTTTATCTAACTTACATGTATGTATAAACAGCTTCAGTTATAATGGAATTTGAGAATTTCAGAAGAGTGTAAATTCCATGCAGTGATTGATTATTCAAGTGGTGAAGTTTCGACTCCGTGTATAATGGTCATTTATAAAGCATTTTAAAAGGCTGGTATACAGCATTCCGTAAGCTACCTGCATATATGCACATTTGATTATTGGGATGCCAAAAGTAACAACTTACCTTAATAGGGCAACAAAAACGGAATAAAAATTTAAGAAATTGCTAACAATAAAAGAAGAAGAAATGTTTAATATTTGCAGCAAACATGAATTTCATTACAGAGGTTATTTCCACTTTGTAGGCACAAAAAAGTGGATTCATTTTATTGGCGCAGAGAAGGTCTTGTTAGCTTCGCTTCGAAATGCCTTTGCATCATTGCCGACTGTCTTCGATTTGATAGTCTCTCTATTATTTGCGCACACTGCAATTCTGTAAAGAACGGATAGGTCTATTTTTGATTTTACATCTGTGTCACGGAAATCAAATGACAGCCTGATTTCCGATGACACGGATGTTAGCTTTCGCTCTCGATTCTTCTATCGCTCGAGGAGGAGGGCGGAGCAACGCCAGTTGTGTCGTCAAAATCATCAACACGCCTCAGCCAATGGGGGAACAGATCGTGAGCAACGAGCGAATTTTGAAAATTTCAAATTGGAAAGAAAAACGGAGAGACGGAGGAGTGGAGAGAAGCAGCGTACTTCGAACCCAAGGGATGGTTATGGCATGAAACCGGGTAACGAACTTTGTGCTATTATAAGCGATTCGTTACCGGGGAATGCTTGGAACCCCCGTCGGATTCAGCGACTGGAAGGACGGCCGTGAGCGAGCCATGCCGGCAAGCTACTAAGGCGGCGTTTTCATCGCATCGACGCCGAGATATTATTGACGCCAGCCGTGAGTCAAGCTCCAGTGCCCACGAGATGCCTGTATTCCTTGGACGGACGATAGCAGTACCTCCTTTACTGTTGATAATAATACCCAGCTGCTCCAAGCCTGCTTCGGGGAGTTATACCGGCGAGAACTTCGCTCCAATTCTATTATTAGAGGAATATGGCCAGCGGGATTAACTGCGTACGTGCAGCAAAGCGCTGGGGTTTACGTTAATTCAGCCTGCCGTTGAAAGCAGTCCTACGTGGTTGTAATTTTCTCCATTCCTAGTTAGTCAGCACGCAAAGTTGTTTGTATTTGTTAAAAATTAATCTGTTGAGATTTGTTTGCGTTTATTTACAGATAACGTGTGCGGGGGAAAGCCTTCAATGTAAATGTCTATTCATTAATTAGTGTGATACTAAGGACTTTATTTGAACTGTGACTTTGATTATTCTTGTATGTGCTTTAGTGACTGAAAGTATTATTAAAGACTAGACGTTAGTGTTGGACGTTATACGAATGTAAGCACAGTTTACTGTGTTCGGAATTTCCCTAAAGGACATTGAACTCTATTTAGTTTTCTGTTGGAAACTAGTGTCAAATTACAATTTGTGTCGTCACTTGTAGTACTTCCTCACGCAAGGTCGTAGATTTATGTTCATTGAAATGTCTTTAATTCTCGCTATACAAATGCGAGTATATTCAATTGGCTTGAGATTTATTTAGCTAAACAAGCCCTTGTGTCTTTGGATAAGTGCATTTGATATTTATATTTAATTCATTGATAACGCTTATGCGAATAAGCTAGCTTGTGTGAATATTTATGAGTATACCATTGGATGATATTAGCAATTATTTCAATACCCATTGAGCTATTGATGTAGACTTCATGTTACACATGTACGAATGTTTGCCATTTAATTGTAATGGGTATTTATTGTTTCAATTAGATTCATGTTTAATTATTTGCGTTCTTCAAGATTTGGATGCATATTTAAGTTGTTACCAAGCGAGTAATGATCTTTTGCTTTTCTTTTATGGAAATTAGAAAGCTAAGTAGCGAGTAGCTAAATTAAGCTTTATTACAATTGTTGCATTATTTATTTTTCGTTTATTTACCCTATTTAAATCTTGCATTATTTAATAAATTGTATTGTTTCTTATATCCGTTCACTGTCACGTGCTTTACATCATTCCACTGCGTCATTTTAAGAATTCTGCTTTTTCCACGTTACAATCTGTCAGGTTTCCAAAGGCCATTAACAGTTTGCAAGCGATAATTTCCAAGGTCAGGTTTTAGCAATCAGAAGATATTAAGGTCCATTGGCACAATCAGGTGATTTTGCAGGTATGTCTATGAAGGAAATAAAGTTGACACCAGATGTGGATCTTGGTGAAAAACTTAAAGTATGGTTGGATACCTTATTTTGGCGAAGCGGGTAATGTTGGTGTCGTGCAGAGCAGGAAGGTCGTATTGCAAAGATGGTATCTATCCTCGTTCATTTGTGTTGCCTTAATATTTGCTATTCTGGAGATGTTGTGAAACGTGAACTTGTTATTATATGAAAACCCAGCCGCAAACGCGTATGGCGACAAAATAGAGAAAAAATAATAACGAAACCTTAATAGCGACTAATAAATAGCGAAAACGTAAATAGCGAAAATATTGCCAAATCTACCATCTGCTTTATCCTACATGTATAATACAGTGTCCCAAATTGATGTATACTCTTTGAAACGTTATAGCTCAGCAACGAAATGAGATAGAAATATAAGTTTTATTGTATATAATCCAGACGGCGCTGGAAAAACATAGCAACACGTTCATTGTTGTTCATTTGTTTATAAACCAAAATGGCAGTGAGACTTTCATTCGATGAACGTAAGTGGATACTGAAGTGGTATTGGAAAGTGAAGAATGTTGTTGAGGTTCAACGACGTTGGAGGATTGAATTTGGTACACCATCGCCAACAAGGGACCCCACCTCACTTTCATGTCGATGTGAGAACTTTCCTCGATCACACATTCAATCACAGATGGATAGGACGAAGAGGAAGTGCTACGGAGTTCCCGCCTTGATCTCTTAAACGTTTCAAACATTAAATTCACGAAAGAAAGACTGTTTTATAATAGCCTAAGGTATGAACTTCGAATGAATTAAGGAAAATCTTTCTACTTGTTATGGATTTGGAGTAAATGAAGAAAATGTGGATATGATATTGAACGGTATTCCCCCGCGTGATGGGTAATGGCGGTGAGAGTTTTGGTTTCTTAAAGCATGTTTTCTTAAAGCATGTAAAGAATAAATTAATATTCAAGTAAATAATAATTATATACTTCAATTAACTCTAAATACACAAAGTTGGCTAGATAATAAATTTAATTGGACTAGAATGAAATCATTTTTATTCAAGTTAAATATCACAAACAAGACATAAACTAAAAACTACTATAGAACCTGAATATACACTATTGTTTATAAAAATCGCAACACCCTGATGGAATGGTCTAATCCATATGCAATTTGCAATATTTGCATACAATGGGTCAGAGTATAAATGATTAGATTTTCAGAGTAATTGCTTGAAAGAACACCATGCCTCGACGACGACGAAGGGTACCATATCAACAGCTGACAGACTTTGAAAGAGGACGCATAATTGGTCTGCGTGAAGCGGGATGGTCGTATCGTGACATTGCTGCTCGTGTAGGACGTAAAGCAACGACAATTATGCGTGCATGGAGGCAGTGGAGCGAAGAGAACAGGGCACACCGAAGACCCAGCACGACGACACCGCGAGATGACAGACACCTCTATCGCATGTGTGTAGCAGATCGTACAGCCACTTCCACAGTGTTAGCACAACAGTGGGGTGCTACAGTAGGCAGGACAATGTCTGCTAGCACTGTACGACGCCGTTTGATTTCCAGAGGATTGATGGCACGAGTACCATTGTTGCGGATTCCTTTGACTCAAAACCACCGGCGCCTCAGGTTGCAATGGGCCCATCAACACCAACAGTGGCAAGCTGAATGGCAACAAGTTGTGTTTTCGGATGAGTCAAGGTTTAGCTTGCAGCACCATGACGGCAGGATACGAGTCAGAAGACATCGTGGCGAGCGCGACCTTCCAGAATGCATCCTGCAGCGTCATTCAGGACAAACGCCAGGGGTGATGGTGTGGGGTGCAATCAGTTACCATGGCCGTTCCCGTCTGATCAGAAACCATGGCAATCTGAACAGTGACCGGTACATCAGGGAAGTTGTGCAACCCGAGGTCATCCCCTTCCTGCAGAACCTTCCAGGCGCTGTATTCCAACAGGACAATGCCCGACCGCATGTGGCCAGAAATGTCCTCGCCTTTTTCCAAGCACATCAGATGCCCTTGTTCCCCTGGCCTGCTCGTTCACCAGACATGATCCCCAATCGAACATGTGTGGGACAGTGTTGCTCATCGATTGGCTCGTCAGACTCCTGCAGCAGCAACTGTGGATGAACTGTATACCCGTGTAGACAGAGCATGGCAGGACATTCCCCAGGCCCTTATTCAGAGCTTGTTTGACTCAATGCCACGACGTTTAGAGGCTGTAATTGCATCCCAGGGTGGTTTCACCCGATACTAATGTGACAATAAAACGCATTGTATTGACCTGAAAATCTAATGGTTTCTTTTCTGACCCATGATATGCAAATGCTCCAAATTTAATGCAGATTGGGCTATTCCATCAGGGTGTTGCGATTTTTATAAACAGTAGTGTAATATCTTGGCATCGTTTCACTATTGTTGACAAGAGTATTTTTCCTCTGAAAGGGTCCTCCAGCGATAAATTTTCCAGTCTCTTTTCATGTAAAATAACCCAATAAAGTGACTTCCTTGTGCAGTAATGGACTTGTCAATCATAAGCAGCTAAACGCTGACTTGCAAAGAGAAATGAAAATTGGATCGACAGAGAAAAAAATGACTGCTCTTACTAAGTACTAGAATAGAAGAGCATTACTTCTATTTTTCGGTTATTTCCATCGAAATCAAATACGAAAGGCCTAGGACGAAAGTGTAAATCCACCTATGTGGGTGCATGTTGGTGAAAATCTTGAAAGTTTGGCAAAAAGTGTGCACGAAAGTGTAAATCCACCCATTTGGGTGACTTTCAATGAAAATCAGGACCCTTTAAACAAAATTTTAGGCAATACCGAAATCTATAAAGCATTTTTTTCCACACACGTTTAGCTGAAGAACATGCTGCTTTTAAGACTAAAGTACATTTCAAGCAAATTAAATTTTAAGCAATGCATTTAATAATAAATAAATAAAAAAATATGAATATCATGTATGCTCCAATAAAGTGGAATCAAGCTTCTCTATTTGGAGATGTGGTAATTAATTTTATGATGGGGAAGGGAGAACAGAAAAAAAAGGCGCTGATTCTATATGATACTTTTATTTTACAATTTTTTCCTAAAATTTTCTCAACATGGTCAAAATTTCCGTTCTTTAAAAAAGTTTATACAGAATGATGCATTCATTATAATCAGTCAGGGGCAAAAACATAATCTCGGGTCACCTTAGCCTTTGGATATGATATCTACGAAAACAGTAATTTTTATTATAACTGATAGTAAATCAGTATCTATAACCAAATTACTGATAGCATCTATAGATTAAATATTAAATTGTATGCAAACTCTATTAAATTTACACTGAATTTATTATTTGTTCACCCTTAGTTATGCGAAATTTGTTATTGGATCAGACTTATTTCTCCCATTATTGATGAAAAAATGGTCATTTTAATTTTTTTAGAATTTGCATCATTTCGTTAGGTTTTGCTTTCATAAAGCATACGCAACTTACATTCAAACAGAATTAATGTTTTTATCAGCTGTATATATCAAATAATTATTGATAATTAAATATTAATATTTCTTTGAATGCCAGATTAATGATGATCCATGGTTTCTGGGTGGTGAGGATAGAAAAAACTGTCAACATGTCCAACTGACTTGCAAAGCTCCATCAAGTATTCTGAGGAGAACATGGCGCAGTGGGCGACTCTCGGTCTCTGAGCTCGATGTTCCAGCGAAAGTGAATGCCGCAACTTCACCAAGAATATGGAGGCGAATAGTGAAATCTTTTCAAGGCCCATCTTCACGGAGAGGTTCTACTGAAACTGCTCCAAACGAAGATGATACAATATCCGAAGAGGCAACGATACCTACAAATTCCATACCTTTTATGCCAAGTAAAAATCATACGTAAAAATAAAACGCTAATTTTATGTCTTAAGTTTTCGTATATATTAATGTTTTTTCCTATGTCATTTTAATCATGTCATTTAGAAAGTTCTTGCGTATTTTCAGTGATACAATTGGAAAGTGATACAATGCCACATAACTTGTAAAGGTATTCATTTTGTCCATCAGAATATTCCCCTCACAATCAAAAACATGTCATGTCTCCAATGGGTGGGTAATGTGTAAATTCCATGTCGGTAGAAATCTTTAGTTTTGGAGACGAAAAAGTCCTGCAAATCTATTTCGAGGGCATGACGATTTCTAAATTGTCGTGTGCGCATATGATTATCCAATGATCTGTGGGAGAAATGTTCAGTGAGTACGGAGGATGAGGCAAAGCTTCCCATCCAAGTTGTTTAATCTTTGAACGCGTGAGGTTTTGCATTGTCCTGTAGCAGTAGAAGGCCTTTGCGATTTTAGGTGGTTGTTG
This sequence comes from Rhysida immarginata, assembly GCA_023313115.1. Taxonomy (NCBI): domain Eukaryota; kingdom Metazoa; phylum Arthropoda; class Chilopoda; order Scolopendromorpha; family Scolopendridae; genus Rhysida; species Rhysida immarginata. Next base: position 1,767,489 of record JAHWFO010065355.1, read on the forward strand.
GAGGAGTGTCTGATGAGCCCGTCGGAGAATATCACAATGCACTTGTGCTGTGTTGGTCTGATCTTGCTCTAAGCCCTCAAAGTGCACCCCAGCAACAATTTCTTTAAGTGTAGGTTCTGCTTTGGGATCTTTCTATAGGAGGTTTCTCTGGTAATAACCATTGGTAGGAACGATCAATATTATTGTAGAGGACTCGTTTTTCATCGCATGTAATGATTCGGTTCAGCAGTGGATCTCTTTGATGACGATGGAGCAAGGAAGAGCGTGGTCAGACGTTGAACTTTATTTGCTGCTGATAGAACACGGGGGATTCATTTATCCAATTTTTTTGACTTTTCATAGTACGTGAAGGTGGTTATGCACAGTTCTCTCTGTTACAGCTTCAATCAGTGCGTCTTCATCAACATCAGGCGGTCGTCCAAAGCGGGTGTTATCTTCGAGGGATTCATCTCCATCTCGGAATTTCGAATCAAAACTGAGCTCTTTTTGTTGACAAGGAATCCTGCCCATACGCTTGACATACATTTCGGCATTCCTCAGATGAATTGTGACCCAGTTTGAATTCAAAAAGCCATGCTGGTCGAATTTTGACTTCAGTAGTCACCATTGTAGACTCTTATTACCGCTTGTTACTGTGATGAAATAATTTTCTTAAGACTCTTCTCAAAGGAATAGGTATGAGGATTCAAATCATGCAGAACTGAAAAATTTTTCTTAAAGGGTTCGGGTACTATTCATTGCCAAAGACCAGGGTGCATAAATACACAAGAACTTTTTAAATGACCTGATACAAGAACTGCTCTTATTTTTTTATTTTTTTATTTTTCAGATAACAAATCTCCTAATAGTTCCTCTTTCATTTTTCCCAAAGAACTGCGTGCAGGTGACAACACTGAAATAGAAATCACAACTCAAACCTCTGGGTAGTGTATATATTATTAATACATACATAAAATTATACAGGGTTATTCATAAGTCCGTGAAACATTTCAAAAATTCTTAAAAAGTAAACTAGACAACGGATCGTAGTAAATCTTACAGTAATAGAGAGGAAAACATTCCACGTTTTTAGGGATGAAATGGATTATTGCCTTATCATGAAAGGTGAACACATGGAGCATCTGTGACATGTCTTTAGAACACTTGGAGAGTTTTCCTCTATATCAGCATAATAAAATTGATTATTCAATGCACAGTTTATTTGTAATGATTTTTTGAAAGGTCTCCCGGACTTTTGAATAACCCTGTATGATTTTTATTATAGTAGGATTGGTCGAAACGTAATGCCTCCATGGCTGTAACTTTTTATTTTTTAACCGATTTTCAAAATTCTAATTGTACCTGATACTTACATTTGTTCTCTATGTAATACACTATTAACTTTTCGACATAGTCCCCATCCCTTTCCACGCATTGCGCCAACGCGTGACTAATCGGTGAACCCGTCAGAGAGGAATTCCGGGGTTGTTGTCGACACGAAGATTGAATAGCATTTTTCATCTCGTCGTCAGTACGCAACTCATGTCCCTTAAGGTGCTCTTTCTTCTTTGGGAAGTGGTGAAAGTCGCAAGGTACAAAGCCTTTCATCTTTGAATTGTAGGCACTACAACGCCTCTTGTGTGTGGCAATCATGTGCGGGCGGGCGTTATCGTGCTGCAGAAGAGGGTCCAATGCTGCCATTCAATCCTGATGTATCAGATACAAAAAAAAATTTGAAAATCGGTTAACAAATAAAAATGTTACAGCCATGGAGGCATTACTTTTCGACCAACCCTCGTATTTTCTATACGGTGGGCCCAAAATTGGATCTAAAGACAGAATAAAACTTTTCTTCAGCGATTTCAAGGTTTCCTGCAAGTTGATTGGGTCTCGGCCTACTTTCATTAGCGGTGGGTTTTTTCACTGTTGATGTTATTAAAGATACGAATTTCTTATTTCGTGCAGCCATTCTTCTGGGCCGATTTCAACAGATTACTTATTTCATATGATCGCACAAAGAAAAGTCAAACAGATCTGCCTTATGTTCAAATTCTACTTGATCTTCTGTTAAGTTTAGAACCGTTAAATATTAAAAAAATATTTAAACAGGCTTTTTTTTACCCAATCCCATTTTTTGTTTCTTAAATAAATAAAAAAAATTCGATTGTTATTTGTTTATTTTCAACAGACACAATAATTCCTTGGCATCTCTGGGAAGCGGGTATTCACAAGATTCAGGGATTTCCGAATCCGATGTTTTTGATGATAACAGATCCGTATTTAGTTCTTTAGAAACTTGGTAAATATCCATTTAAAATATTCTCTGTTTAATTAGTGAATTGAACCAACACCTGGATGAAATACATTAAATGTGTATAGTTTCATTGAAATCATGCCAATTACATGATTTACTAAGTGTATTTTAATACTTTAAGTAGTATTTCTTTTTAATTTTTCTTATAATTAATGTACACTAAATATCCCCATTTGTGATCTGGAATCAGGGCTATGGAGTAGTAAATCATATTTCTGACTCTGTATCGCTGACTTCAATTCCAATAACATGGTAATTCATTGAAACTTATATGAGGCAATATACCAGAATGAGAAATCCACATGAAACAAATAATACAATGAATAAACATGCATTGGTCATAGTTTTTTTAATGAATGATTGCAGGCCACTTTTTACTAACCTCCTAGACAAATACCTGACTTACAAAAAGCTTCATTCTAATCTTTTTACTGCAATCACAAATCTTATTACTCAAATTATAAGAAATAGCCATTGTTATCGTTCAATCTTATATACACTAGTTACAAATGAGAAATGAACACCCAAAAGGGATGATGTCACATTGCTGAGATTTTATGTCCAGAGTCTTGCAAATGATCACAAGTGTAACATCAGCAATAAAGTGTTACCTACCTTCGTCTATTCCTGGTATAACAGCGTTTATTGAAGATACTAAGTTTCAGTTTCTTTACGTCTGAACATAAGTAACGTGAATAACTTCTGCGATGCAAACTGAACTCTGGCATCGTTTTAGCATTACAGAAATAGAATAATCATCTTGAGGAATGTCATTTCATGCTCGTTCTATATGAATGCGAGAGTCCTAGGCGGTTGATGAGCACGGATGAAGGTTAGGACAAAGATGAACGTTCTGGTGAGGGAATTTGATGGACATTAGATCATGTTGAGTTACACGAGCTGCATGTGGACGGGCGTTCTCTTGTTGAAATACCATATCTCCCATTGTCGTTAAAAAAAGGGATCAGGACTGGCTGGGTGATGTTCTGGACGAAGAATGCAGCATTCATTGTCCCCTTCACAAAAACCAGGCGTGAGTGATTGTTGAAAGGCACAATATTCCACACAATTGCTCCAGAAGTAGGCCTCTGTTTGTCGAAGGCGTGTACACGATGGATTGTGCCTCTCACCTGGTTCTCGGCGAACACGTATACGACTGTCACTCATTCCCAGACATAAATTACTTTCCCCACTGGACACTATTGACCTCCATTCATTCCTCCAAACAGCCCGTTCTTGGCACCACTGGAGGCGCACTTGATTCTGTCCTGGTGTTATATGGCTGTCTCGTCAAAAGAACCCGCGGCCGCAGTTCTGCTTCATGGAGACGATTGTAGATGGTCCAAGTTTATATATGTGGTTAACTGTGGCTCAATATGACTGGGCGTGACTGTTTGATCTGCTAGAGCGGTCCCTCTTGTTCACCCATAAATCTGTGCTGTCCTGAACCACGTCTGCGAGTGAATCTTTCCTCTTTCCACCATCTCCAACAGCCATGCACTGCAGACACCTCCCGTTCAATTTTCTGTGCTACATGGCAGAAGGACCATCTATCTGCTAAAGGCCCACTATACGACCTCGATTAAACATGGACATATGGTTAGGTTAGGTGACGACTTACAGTTATGTTCCACGATCTTTAATAGTAAGTGACAGCCTGTACAAACGCTGGCATGTGGTTTCATAATGTCCTGACAGGGTTCTTTATTCACCTGAGGCAAGAACATTTGGTACCCCCTTCATTGAAAATGGGTTACTCCGCAATCTTGAAAATTTGATCATCTGCTAATGATCCTATTGAACTTCTATGTAAAATCAGCAGAGTGACATCATTCCTTCTGGGTATTCATTTTTCAATTGCCACTAGTATGTTTACAGTCTTATGTAACAGGTGACTAAAAGTAACAGAAAATTTGAAAAAGTAATAAATTGCAAAATGTGTATAAATATGCAATTTGCATAGAAACAAGTGAGATTTTTGGTTCATAATGAAGAAATTTAATACCAGAATAGTTACATTTTCTGAACACCAAATGGTGCCTTAGGGGATTGCATGGTTTTGGATTGTATGGTTCCATAGCCTATCATTGTAGGCTATGATAGTTCAAACAGAATAAAATGCTTACAAATGAAGTTAGCAATATGGTGCCCGTATTCAAGAGAAAAGCCATCAGACGATGATACTGCACAGCATTAAAGAGGATCTCAGTTGGTATGGTATAAATTTAATACCAGATCGAGTAGTTAGCTGATCTCCGTAGACTTCAGATTTCCCATAACCCAAAGTCATAACGTCTGGAGATCTTGGAGGACACTCATACACAAACGAGCGACTTAAAAATTGAACCCCTATGGTGCCACCAGTTGATCAGAAATTTAATTATTCTAATTATTAAATTTAATAATAAATTATTAAATAATTCTTATATTGAGGTACATCTATTTATAATCTAATTTTCTTAGCTGTAAAGTTTCTATTTGAAATTTGCTTTCTTAGACTGCTTCAAACTGATTTCTTATATAAAGTATTGAATACGATGTCTGTTCTAAACGTCCAGGGACTTTTTTAAAAAATTAAATGAATTTACTGGTTAATTTCCTTTCATCTCCTTCAAAATACTCTCTTCCCCAACAAATACACTTGTCCCAGTGGTGTTTCCACTTTTTGAAGAAGTCCTGAAATGCTTTTTTTTATAACTGCTTATAGTTCCATTTGCAAATTTTTCTTGATCTCCTCATGGCATCAAATCTCTTCTCTTTGATTGTTGCTATCAGTTTGGGGAATAGGTAAAGGTCTGCTGGAGCCAGGTCAGGAGAGTTATGGATAGGGGGGAAGTGGGGAGTGAGGAAGCACAGTCATTCCATGTTTGGATAAGGCTAAACACTCAAAAAACTGGCAATACTGAGTGAACTGATGCTTTGTCATGATGGAAAAACCAATTCTGATTGTGCCAAAATCCTGGTTATTTCCTCCTCACATTTTCTCAGAGGTATTTCAGAACTTGGATGTAGCAACTCGATTCACTGTCTGTTCAGATGGGAGGAAATCATGATTAACAACACCACTGGCATCAAAAAACACGGTCAGCATGACTTTCAAAGTGAACCTAGCGTGCTTCTTTCGGCCGAGGTGACAATGCTTGACAAGAGAGTTTCATTCTTCTCAGCTCAGTCGAGGAGATCCTGACACAATGCAGCTTGATGCTATAAGAAATCAAGAAAATGATTACCTTAGCTGTGGATAGCAACATCAATGGAAACACAAACAGAGTCAAACCGCATGTCCACTACATGATATTTATTGTGATATTTATTGGTTTTGACTCGGTTTGTGTTTCCATTCAGCTTGATGCTCTTTCTGATCTTGTGGCATTAGGCGAGGTACGAACTTGGCAGCAATTCGATGCATATTCAAGTGTTCAGTCAGGATTGCACTACATGATCCTACACACAAATCGCTCACCGTGAAAATAAAACAATTAGAACGTTCAAGAAGTCACCTTACATAAACAAACAATATGCACAAACCAAACTACTGGTCGATTATACGTAAGGTTCACGCGGAACAAAAAAACCTACTAGGATGGCTGCATAACCGTAGGCGCACTATTCAAAATGTTCTGAAACGTTTTGAAGAGACTTATAAGGTTTTCTATCCTCGTCTAGTAGGTTCTGACTCAGACAGGTGCTTTATCAAGGAAGACGTCATCATGGGAAATTATAGAACTTTTATTTTGGACAAATGTCATTGCATTCTACTAAATATTACTATACTAGATTTAAGGCACAGATATTTAATAGAGAGTAAGCATAATAAAAGATTAATATTATAAACTAGGATAGTTTCAGATGGTTCTTGACAGATTTTTATGATAGCTTGAAAATCATAAAAGTGAAATTTGTAATATGGAGATTTCTGTCAACTACTGTCTTAGAAAACAGAGACCTCTTGTTCACAAATAACAACTTTTAATTATCAGAAATGCACATTTCGGCCACAAACTACAAAAAGAATTATTAAGCGATAGGCTCGGTGACTCAAATTTCGTTGTTTCAAATTTTCATTATAACGTTTTTCATTACTTCTTGTAATTCTTTTCATTATAATTTCCTCTTGTTGTAATTGCGTCATTTCATTACAACGAAAAAATCCAAATAAAATATGCTTCATTTGGATTAAAATTTACTAAATTCTTTAATACTGAACAGATAAAAAGAACTGTAAAATATAAAATAAAATAAAATAAAATAAAATAAAATAAAATAAAATCTTCAGCATTTGTTAATATGTGTAAATTTGTATTCTAAATATCATTGAGTTTACCTCAAACGATATGTTTTAAACATTTAAATGTTATTAATATCCATAGAATATATTTTCTTTCGTCATTCAAAATCTTTAATTATTTGTGTAGTCTTCACATATTTATGAATTATTGCCATATACACTGAGTGGCCAAATTATTATGACTACCTGACAGTTTTAGGCAAATGAGCTATTGCGTCACAGCGCTGCCGCTAGAGGACTAGATAGCTATAAAAAGGGAATGCAGGTGAGGTTAACCATTAGTTGCACTGTGTTTTTTGCGACGATATGGGCAAAAAACGTGATTTAACTGAGTTTGAACGCGGGATGAACGTCGGCGCACGCAGTGTCGGAACCAGTATCAACAAAACAGCTGAACTTGTGAAGTGTTCAAGAGCAGCAGTTATTAATGTTTACAGACAGTGGACTACCAAGCAAAAAACCGGCTCTCAACGTCAAGCGTGTGGTCGTCACAGGCTCCTCAATGCTCGAGCTGAAAGGAGATTGGCCAGAGTTGTCCAGGGCGACAGAAGAGCAACAGTGCGTCAAATAGCGGCAAATCTTAATCAAGGACAAACTGTGACCGCCTCTGAACGAACTGTTCGCCGCTCATTACACCGTTTAGGCTATGGAAGCCGACGGCCAGTTCGAAAGCCTCTACTGTCAGCCTTGAACAAGAGCAGACGTCTCCAGTTCGCCAAGGAGCACAAGAATTGGACAGTAGATGACTGGAAAAGGGTCATGTGGTACGATGGGTCACGATTTCAAATGCATCATGCAGATGGCAGGGTTAGAATATGGAGAAAACAACACGAAAGCATGGACCCCACCTACATCGCCACAACACTTCAAGCTGATGGTGGCAGTATTATGGTTTGGGGGATGTTTTCTTGGCATTGTTTAGGTCCTTTGATTCCTCTGCACGGACTTGTGCGTGCCCAAGATTATTTAAGTATTGTCGCAGATCAAGTACATCCCGTTATGTTAATGGTGTACTCTGACGGGGATGGATACTTCCAGCAAGACAATGCTCCTTGTCATAAGGCTGGCATCGTCCTCAGATGGTTCGAAGAACATGCCGGAGAGTTCACCTTGCTTCGTTGGCCTGCACAATCGCCAGATCTCAATCCCATTGAGAATTTGTGGGATGAGATCGAACGGGCCATCAGGCAGCGGGATCCAGCACCATCAAATCTGCAGGAATTGGAAGGTGCAGTTCTTCAGAGTTGGTCTCAAATTCCTCCTACAACCTACCAACATCTCATAGAATCCATGCCCCGAAGAATGCAAGCGGTAATAAGAGCGAAAGGTGGCCCAACACTGTATTAAGGGGGTGGTCATTATAATTTGACCACTCAGTGTATACTGTGATCAAGCAAAATTATATTGTGAGATAGTATTGCTAAGTGATGTTTAAGAATAAGCAAAGAAAGTTTAATATGAGCTGTTCAAATGTTAATAATTTTATAATCAGTTTTTAATAAATTTGATTTTCTAGGCCAAAAGCTACAGGGCAAAAATTTTTTCAGTTGAAATCTCATAGCGCATTGGATTATTATAAACCTTCCATAGATAAAAGTTTGACACCACTGCCTGAACGCTCCAAAAGCACTTCAGATGCAATAACAATACCTAAAAGGTAAAATCAATTGGTTAAGACTCAACTGTAAATCTTCTTAATGTATTTAAAAAGTTATTATATATGAAATGTTTACTTTGATAATGAAACAGCAAAATACAGGCTGTTTCAGAAAATTTATTATCATTTCGTAATCTAATAACTTGACCAATTCTCGCTCAAATGATCTTGATCTCAAATTTTAACAGCATGTGTAGAAATAACCCAAAGTCTATATATAAGTTTACCCAAAATGTGCAGCATTGTGTTTGGCAAGAGCTGAATTACCGACTTGACGGATGAAATCCACATCTTTGAATTTCTTATTCAAAATGTTGACGGATAAATCTTATTTTGCTCCATGATTCTGTACTTTCATTTGCCTAGGTTATTTAGTTACTCAGATGTTACATCTCAAATGATATCAAATTTTCTGAAATACGCTGTAGTATAATCATGTGAAACATTGTGATAAAAGTATAAACTCCTGGGGAAACCAGAAATAAATATACAAATGGGAAGAAAATGTGGATATGATAAATAAAGACAAAG
>JAHWFO010065355.1:1776657-1787072 GCA_023313115.1 Rhysida immarginata
TAGGAGGTGTTGTCTGGATGGACTATAGCAATCAGTATTTTTTCGTTTGCTGGAAACAATGAAGGATACATTGTTGCTTGGACTAAGATGGTCAGGTGACTTCGCAGTGCCGGGTCCTATTTTTTTCGTCGGCTACGGCATGTATTAATTTCATCAACCATTGTCGAGGCAACATGACAAGCCGATTATTGAAAGCAAACACGTTGGGCTAATTGTTCACACATGCAAACAAACATAAATCGTCTATTTCATAGATATACTGTAGATTATTAATCTCTATGTTTTTTGAGAGTCTTAGCTCCAGTTTTGGATTTTTTCATCACTGTAGTAGTATTATACAGCTGTGTGTTAAATTTCAATTTTATAATTTACTTCCAAGTTGCCTTTTAAAACCGGACAAATATACATGCCTATTTACATTGCGCTTTATACATGTATAGAGAAGAGAAGATAGAGAAGAAGATTACGGGTATTGTTCAGAGAAACTCGGAAGCTATTCGGGCGTCAGTAATATCCGAACAACGGTAGCTTCGTCTAGAGCAGGAGGGTATAAGAGTTTCTACGTCAAGGGCAATGGAAATTCCAAGGAAAAACGGGTCTAAAGTATCCAGTAATATTCCCCCGTGGTGAAGACGAATATCAGGTTATCCAAAAGAGGATAAAATAACGTCCTGGGCGACGCCGGGTTATCAGCTATAGTACGAGGGTGGGCTGAAAAGTAATGCCTCCAAGGCCATAACACTTTTATTTTTTAATGAATTAAAATTTTTTTTTCTTCAAATGATGGCTTATTTTCTTCTCTTTTCAATGCATTATTCACTTTTCAACATAGTCCCCATCTCTGTCGTGCAGTAATTTGATGCCCTTCTGTTGTCTTGTACCAGTCTTGCCACTCTCCTTTCTGCCCAAACATTGACTAATCGTTGACGGCCAAAACTGTCACGTTCAGACCCAGTTTTCCGGCAGACAGTCCAGCCACACACTTTTGCCAACGTGACACTAGTCGTGACATCCCGTCGGAGAAGAAGTCCTTTGGTTGTTTTCGACACCAGGATCGAATCGCGTCTTTCAGCTGAATCGATGTCCTTTAAGCGATTCTTTAAGCTTTGGGAACAAGTGAAAATCGCTGGGAGCGAGGTCAGGGCTGTACGGCGGATGCGGTAGAACTTCAGTCGCTGCAACCCTTCTTGTGTTTCTCGAATTGTGTGCAGACGTGCATTGTCGTGCTGCAGAATAGGGTCCATACCCTTCCGAACTCGGAGCAACCGGGCGCGAAGCTTCTCTAGCGTTTGCACGTACTGTTTTGAGTTGATCGTGGTTCCTGGTTCCAAGAAATCAAGGTGGACAACACCCTGGAAGTCCCAAAAGATGGTTAACATGACTTTCCCTGCTGACTTGACAACCCTGAACTTTTTGGGACGTGGAGATGTTGCATGGCGATATTCCAACGATTGTCGTTTGTTCTCTGGGTCAAAATGATGTGCCCAGATTCATCCCCCGTGAGAATGCGCTGCAGAAAAGCCTCACGCTCGCACCGGGCCAACAGATCCTGGCAAACGTTCTTTCTCTTCTCTTTGAGTTCAGGAGTGAGCATATGCGGTACCCAACAAGCACACACCTTACGATATCCCAGCAACTCGGTTATGATAACGTGCACTCTCTCCTTGGAAATTTGGAACTCTGTAGCGATGTCATATTGCTTAATTCGGCGGTTGGAACGAATCATTTGATCGACACGAACTCGATGTTGCTCGTCTGTTGCTGCGATTGGTCGTCCACTGCGGGGTTGATCAGCTAGGCTAGAGCTTGCCGGGTTTCGTTCTTTCACTAATCTTGCCCATCTTCTCACTGTACTGACGTCAAAAGTTGCATTGCCGTATACAGCTGTCATTCGGCGATGAATTTGGACAGGATCGCAACATTCAGCTGTCAAAAGCTCAATCACTGTGCGCTGTTTCAACCTGACTTCCATGTAGGTCGCCATTATGTTTCATTTTCAGCACACCTACACCATCTAGTGACATAAAGTGTTTTTGAAAGAGAACAAAATAAGCCATTATTTGAAAAAAAAAAATTTAAATTCGTTAAAAAATAAAAGTGTTATGGCCTTGGAGGCATTACTTTTCAGCCCACCCTCGTATATCCAGACTTATTTTGCGCGAAATATGATGGCCGTTTCAATTGTTATGTATTGTTTATTTTTTGTTGTAACAATGCCCAACAAATGAAACGGCTATCACATTTCGCGCAAACTAAGGCTGGATGGACTATAGTAAAATATTAAATGGAATATTAGTTTTTATTATTTTTAACTTTTATAATAATTCTTTCCATTTCTAAGGCGCATAGAAGTAAAGGAACTCCCCAAGGCATCATCATTTGAAAAAGAACCACAAAAATCGCATCTTATAAATTTTTATATTCTGGATCCCAATTCAGGATTTACATCAAATTTACTTATGGTCAGAGATAATTATTTAATAGTAAGTATCACAAAATTCATCCTTCAATGATGTTTTTTTTTTCTTCATCAATCACTGCTTAATGATTTATTGATGTAAAGAAAAATTTACTAAATGAAGCTATTTAATCTTTTTACACATTTTTATTTTTTATATTCTGTAACAACCTTGCTTACTTACTGGTAATAACTATGACCAATTTTTAAAGTCTTTTAATTTTTATTAAAACTACCAGAAAAAAATAATTTATATAGAAACTTTATTTTTCTGACTGCTTATATAAATTTATTTTTCAATATACTGAATTTATCATCAAATGTATGGTATTTGTTTAATGAGAGCTTTTATGTTTATCTCATTGATACTGAATTAATACACGATTGATCATTTGAAATCGGATTCCCTAAAAGTGGACTGTTCCATGCCATTTCCAAGAAAAAAAAGTGTTTAGAGGATTAATAAAAATGCCCAGATTATAGAAACTGTTATTTTTCATAACAACTGAACAAGTTGCCATCCAAGCATACTGTCATGTAGCAGAGGCATAAACTTAACGTGGTTGTAAAGCACACAATCTGACTGACAGAGACTGAAGTGTCGTAAACAGGTTGGTCTGCTGGAAATAATACCATAGCAGCACAACCATGGGAGCACCTCCAACAAGGCGTTAGCTCCATTGTCAGCTCCATGATGTTTCATCAGGAGCATCTTGCTCTAAGTTACAAAGGTGGAATTGCAACCCATAAGATTATTACTGTCAACACAGAATGTAAACTTGCCTATTGCAAGGAAAGTTTTTACTGACAATGCAATGCTGGAATAAAATAATGTGGAGCGATGTGTCATGCTACACTCTTTTCATTACATGGTTGAAACTGGATGTGGCATTAGAACAATATCTACCAGAGCACGTTCTTCCAATAGTGAAGTTTCGCAATAGTAATGTGATAGTCTGGTCTAGTTTATCATGGTTTTGATCTACTTGTTCTTCATAGCTTCATCAATCACGAACACATATTGATATATGCGCTCCTAGACAATTAAAAAGTCGAGTCACATAATGTGACACCCTATTTGGATGTCAGCGGTAAACAACCAATCGCAGAAAGCACTAAAAAAATGAGGCAATAAATGACATGTCATCAGCAGATTGGGTGAGTATATGTAGAAATGCAGAAACAAAAGCGATTTATCAGACATACAAAAAGAAATGATTATTGACTTTCTGGCCAAGGGTGGCAGCATTTCAGAAATTGCGGAGTTTGCGAACTGTTCACATGCTGCTGTGGTATAAGTGTATTGCGCATGGCGAAATATCGCTATAAAAAATAAGCAACGTGGAAATGTGGTGCTCCACGAGCCATAGATGAAAGAGGGGAACGGCGGAGGCGGGTGAATCGACATGCTACAGTGGAGCAACTTACTGCCCAAATAAACCAGGGAGCTACCGCTAATGCTTTCTTAGATTAATTGGGTTTTTTTTTAATTCAAGTGTATTGTTCTTATTATGGGAAATATTCGAATATTCGGTACAAGTACAAAGCCCAATTAATTAATTCAGAACGACAGTTCAGCGAACGTTGCTGCGTATGGGGATCCGCAGCAGACGTATGCTAACGACTGTGCATCGGCGGAAGAGGCTGGAACTTGCACAGCAGTACCGACACAGGATATACACTGATTGGCAAAAGGTTGCCTTCTCAGATGAATAATTTTTTTTTTGCTCCATCGGACGGATGGATGTTCATGCATACAGTGAGAAACGTCAGAAAACAAACACCCTTCAACCATTTGTGGACAATTACCTCCGCCATTTCGGATGGCGATATGAATCGATTTAAGTACGTATCGATCCCTGTTGAGTATACACCCGCACATGGACATTGTTTTTTCTGGGTGTGATGTCATCTTCCAGAACCACAAAGCAACATCTCATACAGCTGGAATTGTACGTGACTGGTTAGAAGAGCACGAGGAAGACTGTACTTCCCTGGCCCCCAAATTCCCCGGACTTAAACCCAATTGAGCATCTATGTTATTGGACCACCTCGATCGAGTAATTCGCTCCATGGATACTCCATCTCGCACTCTCTAACAGCTACCAGTAGTCGTTTTACAAATGGCTGCCGCTAACACATCGTCTACAGTGGAAGAACAGCGAGCTGTTATAAGGGTTTTTTTCGCAAAAGGTGAGAAACCCGCTGAAATTCATGGGGAAATGGTAAAAGTTACGCTGCCAACTGTCTTGACTATTCCAATGTGTGCAAATGGTATAAAATGTTTCGGGAAGAAAGAGTTAGCCTTGCGTTCTGGACGGCCTGGTTCAGTGGCAATACCAGCCATTATCGAGAAATGGGTCTGCATGGGATATTGTTAAGGATCCCAGACGCCCCGGTTTTCCCGGGACAGTCCCAGTTTTTCATAAGTTATTATTAACTTGTTTATAAGTTTGTTACCTTAAAAAGGTTGAAAAAGAAATAATACACTGTAGTAATAAATAAAACATATAGATCGTTATAATGTTTAATGTTGTGCTTATTTCTCAGGTTATTTTTTAAGTGTCCAGTTTTTTGTTTTGAAAATTGGGATCCCTAGATACGGTTCATGAGACGCTTGGATACCGCAAATTCTGTTCGCGTTGGATTCCAAAAAGTCTGACACCAGAACAGACCGGCAACAAAATGGCAGTACAACCAGGAGGGAAATGCGTTTCTGAACGGCATTCTAACAGGAGATGAGTCCTTCGTCTTGCTCTTCACACCTGAGCCTAAAACTGCAAAAAATTAGAAGTTTCTCCTTCAGCTCGGAAGATTATGCTTACAGTTTTTTGGGATATGCAAGGCATCCTACTCCCAGAGTTTCTGCCTCGTGTGTCAATGCCGCTATCTATTGTGAGTCGCAGCGTGCTTTTCAGGATAAGCGGCGACCATAAAGAGGAAACGATGTTCGACTTCTATATGACAACGCACGGCCGCATATGGCCAACTTCGACAAAGCAAAATTGGTCCGTTTTTGTTGGGGGGTTCTGGACCAGCCAACCAAGGCCTCCTTTAATCACTAGGCCAGCTCACAGAAAAAAAAGGGCAACGATTGGAGGCCGACTGCCTGCGTGAAATAAGCTGAAATAGAAAAATATGCTTTAATTTTCTAACAAAATCTAAGTTTTTGAACTTAAATAGCTTTATGTTTCAATCAAAATAGTGGCAACATATATGTGAATAAATATAAAGGGTGTCCCAAAATGAACTGACGTTATGAATTTGCCGCTATATTTTTTTCGTGTTACAACCAGAGTAGAGATTTTTATATGCTGCCAATATTAAACATTGAGGTTAAATTATATAAAATTAAACAATCGAACAACGCGTAGAAATTGTAAAAACCACTTCAAAAATGGTGAACATTTTACGAAAATGTTCGCAGCGAGGTGATGTGTATTGGCTCCCAAGACCATGTGACTTGACACCATTAGACTTCTTTCTCTGGGGTTATCTTAAGGATAAAGTGTACATCAATAAACCATTGAGGCTATTGAGGATCTCAAAGATGAAATTCGACACAATATTGCCGAAATTTCCCGGCAACATTTTATTTCAACATGTTATGGAAACTTTCCTCTAAAGAGTGAATCTGTGCTACCAAGGCCGAGGCGGTCATTTGTAAGATGTTTTGTATCACACAAAATCGCTATGTTTTTACTTTCTAATGGAGGAACATAAAAAGCACTTTCTATAAAAAATTTCGAAAGCACATATTGGGAAGTTAAAAATCTGTGAAATTAGTTAGAGTAATAGACTAATTATTTAATAAATCTCTGTGGTGTATTAAAAGTAGTGTTCGCTTGCTTCAGGCCCTTCTAGCCAGTGCTAGCCAGTATACGTCAATGCTCAAGCAAGCTTACAATCGTCGCCATGTTTTTTCAGTCAGCTGGCCTAGTGATTTAAGCAAGCTACAGTCCGGACTTAGCCCCCTCGGAGTACCACCTTTTTGGTCCCATGAAGAGATTTCTGGGTGGTGGTCAGAGGTTTGAGACTAACGAGGAACTCAATTCTACCGTGCGCCAGTGGCTGTATTCACAACCGACGGAGTTCTATGAGCGGAGTGTTCTGAAACTGGTGCAGCGTTGGGATAAAGAGCTGGTGCCTATGTGGAAAAGAAGATAAACGCGTGTAGTTTCATCTGCACTTAGTTGTTTACCTGTATGTTTTGTAATTTTCTTTGAAAAAATAAATAGCGTTACTTTGATATCTCCTCGTAGAACACCTCCATCTCTGGGATGAACTAGAATGTTAAGTGGCATCCAGAAATGCATCATCTGAAGCCTTGAAAGATGAGCAGACGAGCACCCTCATATTAGACATAGTGGAAGGTATGCTCGGTAACGATTTTGTTTTCGACAACAGATTATTAAAATAAAAAAAGTGCATTCGATTTCTTATTTTCTTCTTAGTTAATCATTAAACATTAAAAAAAAGATCCATCTGGAGAAAATAGGTAATTGGGTAAAAAAAATATTCTGAAAAACGTATTTTTTAGAATTTTAGAGTTGTTGGAATTCGGCTCATTATCTTTCCCTGTTATTAGAATCAATCTTCCCAGAAAAAAATTCTCTAAAGGCCTGTCAAAATTTCGAGAAAATATTAAAAGCAGAATCTAGAACAGATTCTTTGAATTCGATCTTACAGCGTCAGCAAGAGACAGCACCACTGGTATTAGTCATATTATAAATAATGAATGTGTTCACAACTCTGTCTGGTTTCAAATGATCATTTTGTAAACAGAAGTCTTTAAGAACAATTTAGGGTTGAGTTTATTTAAAAAAAAAAAAAAAGAATGCTTGGTTATATTTATATATTATTTTTTCAATGGAAAAAATTCAGAGGATATGAAAGTCAGAAATTAAATGAATTTTATTTTTATTTTTTTTTTTTAGCATTCTACCTTAGTTTTAGAAGAGGATAGTATAGAGAGGAAATGCAATAAAAACATAAAAACGTAATTATGCTAGAAAACAATTTAGAAAGATCTGATCAAAAATCGAATTATAAAACACGCATTTATTTATTTATTTATTTATTTATTTATTTATTTATTTATTTATTTTTCTTTCCAGTGAAGTTGTTGAAAAATTATTGAGAGATCTAAAAGAAGAACTTATTGCCTCCATTAATAATATTGAAAAGACATTTAATCTTTTACAAGAATTAAAAACTGCAGCTAAAAAATATTTTGTTCTTCGTCTTTTATTTTGGAAGGTAATTTAAGAACAAATACAAGCTCAAAGAAAGAGAGGAAGGAAACTCCACTTGTCCACAAAAGAAGTTTAATATGTATACATTTCAGTATGTCTCAAGATTTTATCAGCAAAGATACAGTTTTTATAAGTTTTTGGAACCAATCAGGATACAAGACTAGTGATAGATATCCTGATTGGTTTACAAGAAAAAGTAAACACAATACAAAAAAGGTCTGAATATAAACAAGAAGACTATTATAAACAATTGGCTATTATAAAGGGTAACGGCTATTATATCCGGAGTGAGACTAGGTCACATGGGATAGAAAGGAATTCCACAATGATAATAAGTCCAGTGAGCCTCTATCTTGGTTCAGTAGTTTTTCGGGTGCAATTTTTTGATATTTCAAGAGACTCCAAGAAATTCAGCTTTTTGGGATCTTCTTCAAAGTGCAAAATCTGAACGTTCCCTTTCTTTCCCACATGCAGTAGTTAGAATATGTTCAGCGAATGCTGACTTTTCCATTCTGTAATATTTTATATGGCTGAAGTGTTCCTTAATGCGTGTCTCAATTTTTCTCCTACTTTGGCCTAGATATTTCTGGTCACAGGTGTCACAAGTGATCTCGTAGACTCCAGATCTTTCTAGTGTTGCTATCTTGTCTTTTGTCCCACCTAGGAGGTGTCTCAACGTTTGGTTACTTCTGTATGTCACAGTGAGTCCAAACGTTTTGGCAATCTTCTCCAGGCCTTTTGTCAAGTTCGGATTTTAGGGTAAACATAAGAATTTTTTTCTTCTTTTCTTGGTCGTTCTGTAGAGTTGTAATAGCTTCAACTTTCTTCCTAAAAAGGTGTTTCTTGAATAATCTGTCAATCATTTCGGTGTGGTAGCCATTGAAAACAGCAGCTTCTTTAATCTTCTGCACTTCAACTTTTCTATATGTATAATAGTCTTCCTGTTTATATTCAGCCCTTTTTTGTATCGTGTTTACTTTTTCTTGTAAACCAATCAGGATATCTATCACTAGTCTTGTATCCTGATTGGTTCCAAAACCTTATAAAAACTGTATCTTTGCTGATAAGCCTTGAGACATACTGAAGATGGCTACTTGTTAGCCGAAATGTATACATATATGATATATATTAAACTTCTTTTGTGGACAAGTGGAGTTTCCTTCCTCTCTTTCTTTGATACAAGCATCCACAGATTCCTAAGGTCAGTGTATTTTATTTGTTTATTAATTTAAATACAAGGTGACAATAAATTTTGGCAACAGAAATGGACGCGTCCAGGCACGAATATATTAAAGCGCAACCAAATAATTTTTAATTTATTGCAATCACTGCATGTTCTTGGGCAAGTCGTCCGTATTTCAATTTATTATGAGTTAATTAATGTGTGTTTTGAAATGTCAAGTAAACGCAGTGCAATTTTGGAGCTGTTTCGTCAAGGAAAGCGTCAATGTGAAGTTGTTCGTTTGCTCAATGTTGGCAGAAACGTCGTCTCCACAAACGGTTCAAAGAGCTTGGCCATGAAGGCGACCGTCCAGGAAGAGGAAGAAATTGTACCACCAACACGTCCAAGAACCACAAAAACATCAAAAAGCGAGTCCAGCGAAATCCGAGAGTCTCAATGAGACAAATCGGTCGTGAGATCAGAATCAACCGCGAATCGGTGCGGAAAATGGCAACAGAGGAACTCAAACTCAAGCCCTACAAGCTCAAAAAAGTCCAGCTCCTCACAGATGAAAATAAGCGCATACGGCTCCACAGATGCCGTCAACTCAAGCGTCGGGCGGACTTGTGAGAAATGGAAGCGCATCCTCTTCACAGACGAGCAACTCTTCACTGCGGAGCAGGCACACAATCACCAAAACGACAGAGTGTGGTCAGCAGAGGCACCCGGCACCTCTGCAGTCACCGAACGTTGCCAAAATCCGCAGTCCATGATGGTCTGGGGCGGAATTGCGCCAGTGGCAAGACATCCCTCGTTTTCATGGACCAAGGAGTCAAAATCAACCAACAAGTTTATCGTCGTGACATTCTCGAGGCTGTGGTACTTCCTTGGGCTCGGCAGCATTTCGGTAATGCGGATTGGACCTTTCAACAAGACTCTGCACCAGCTCACAGAGCAAAAATGACGCAGGAGTGGTGCAAGGGCCATTTTCCGGACTTCATCACGTCTCAGGAGTGGCTGCCCTACTCGCCGGATCTCAATCCGATGGATTACAGCGTATGGTCGATCTTGGAAGAAGTCTCTGCGCCAAGAATGGGACCGATTGTCGCCCGACGACTTGCAGCCCATTGCTGAAAATTTCAAGACACGTTTGGGGCTTTGTATTGCTAGGGTGGCCAGGTGTCCGGACAGTCCGTTTTTTTTCCTAAATGTTCGTTTCTTTGGGTCGAACCTCAAATTTGGCAGTTTTTACCGAAAAAAATTGCGATCGAAATTAAAGGTCAACTTTGGAATTAATTATCATGGCGTCACACGAGGCCAACGAGAGACAAGCCAGGGCACTCATAAGTACCTGATCATCAGGGTCCAAGCAACAATCCATCCTTCATTGCTTCCAACAAACGAAAAAACACTGATTGTTAAAATGAAGGATGGATTATTGCTCGGACCCCGATGGTCAGGTGAAATTTGAGTGCCCTGCCCTGTCTGTCGTTGGCCTCGCTAGTCACATGGCACCAACATCGTACCCAGGATTTTATTT
>JAHWFO010065355.1:1787172-1825530 GCA_023313115.1 Rhysida immarginata
CCCCCCGCAGCCCGTCAGCCTCCCCTCTGCGTATGGCACTGCATGGCACTCATTGAAACGATCGAATTTGTATTCGCTATTACTTCAATGAAAGCTGTCAGCAACAGGCTATTAGTATTCATTACTTTACCCTTCCAGAAGAACAATGTTTTAGACTTTTATGAAAACCCTTTTGAAGACTCCCAGCACATTAAAGATGAACTATGTCGTGTCATTAATGAAAGGAAACTCAGTTTGTCCGGTTTTGTCCGTTTTTTTCAATGGGATCACCTGGCCACCCTATGTATCGCTGCCAAAGGAGCCCACTTCTAAACCGAATGAACATGTTATTACCAAGGGACCATGTTCTATTTATTAGTTGTCAATTGCTTTACTTTTTGTTTTTTGGATTAAAAAATTTGTACACAATGAGTTGCCATAATTTATTGTCACCCTGTATAATTATAGTGATTTTTCAGTCCTTTGATTGTATAAACAAATATAAGGCTCATGTACACTTAGCATTTTAGTGATATAGCAAATTATACGCAGATTTGTGATTTTCATAAAGGGAGAGAGCACGAGCATATAGTATTCTTTAGACTGCATATTCAAATCTGAAGGCATGGATATTTGCACCACTCATTTGTGTTCATAATAAAATTGTCTAAACACAGAATCGACGCATGGGCGAGCCAGGATAGTTATGTTGGGGGCGGGGGAGGAGACAAGTCAAATACTTGTGTGAGAAAATTGGTAAAATATGTGGAAAGATACACCAAATATCAGCTCCATATTTGCTGAATAAAGCCAATATCAATTACGTACTCTAAAGTTTTGTCAAGTACATCTTATTTTCAGCAAAAATCAAGTATTTGTATAGGTTTATTTATTTAGAGGTGGAGAGGGAGCAAGTGCACCCAGCCCTCCTTTGGCTGTGCCCAAGAATTGATGGAAACCTTGGTATATGGATGTTCCAACAATAATGGAACAAACAGTGTGGCAGGGAAAAGTGACATTTTATTTTATTTCATCTTGTTGGGCCTCCATGTGTTGAAATTACATCAGCCACTCTCCTGGGCATACTTTCAACAAGGTTCCTCCAATATTTGAGTCCATTCATGCTGCAAGAACTTAGCCATGTCAGCTGTGTATTTCAGACATAGTTCCCTGGCCCTCACTTAATACTCTCACATACATATTCAATTGGGTTAAGATCAGAGCTCTGTGTGTGCGTTTCAAATTCAAGTGAAAAAAAAAAGCCGAAACATGACCGGGTTTATTATTGTGCTGTGAGAACATTCCTAGTTACTAAAAAATTTCAACATTTTAGGAAGCACCCGATTGTCCAAAATATCCTCAAAGGGTTCAGAGTTCAGATTGCGTTCAACCACATGCAAGGTCCTAAGCCATTGGTAAACAAGCCCACCAAACTTTACTGTTGGAACGGTGCATTTAGGTAAAAGGCACTTTCCTGGTATTTGCCATACCCAAACATGCCACAATGTTTTTTTTTACTCTTCAACATTCCAAAAATCAGTTACCCATTCTTCATGAGCTAGTTACCACACCACCATTAGAAAATCACTTCTGCTGTTGATTGCAAGCATGAGTTGTAAGTATCCAAATCAGATTGAAATTTCAAGTCAGAATTCATGTAAATTAGGTGTTCATTCCATTACTATTGGAAGTCTACTACTGTATATTGAAGATTAGATTTTCAAACCAACTGGAAAATTTACTGATCAGCAAACTTTACACAAAGTGAGCAAGCCAGTATGGCAAATTTTGAGGAAATAATTTTAAAAAACTATTGATTAAAAACTTCATGAAAAATTTTAAATTCCAATACTTACTGGTATATTAGTGCACAAAATCATATCTCAGTTCCAGCAACTCTATCAATTGAGAATTACCAGCTGCTTCTACAGAGGCAGATTAAAACCTTTCTGACCTCTAGATAAACGAATAGAGCCCCTATAGCTCCCTTATTGTCCTTCTCTCCCCCCCCCCCCCTCATTTGGGGCTTCTTAAATGCCTAATGGATGATCTACTTTTGTTTTTCTACATCCAACTTTTTCAGTTATTCCAACAGATTACCATAAAATTTCTTGTGCCAGGCAGCATAAAGGAAAACTCAAATAGCACAATGAAGAAAACTCCAATGTCTTGATATCAGTGAAGTAAGAACTTCACTAATATTCAGACAGTCATGATGGCTAAAGGGAAAATCATGCAATCAGAGAAAATATTCAGCAACGAATTCAGAATAAAAAACTTATCATTAAAGGATACAATTCCTAGATATGCTTTACCCATATTTATTATGGTATATAAGAACCTTGTTTCCAAAAGGTAGCAAATCCAAAAAAATTAATAATTGAGATAACATGTGGCAGCACTTTCTGGAACCTATTTGCAACATATGTGCAAAAACATACCACATCCCAGATAAAACCGTGAATAAATACATGTATTCAGTTATGTAGCATAACATGTGTTATTACCATTATCCAGAAAATTTGTGTTTTTGGATTTGGTACATTTTGGAAACAAGGTTCTCATATGTGCAATTACACACACAGATTTAGGGTGCTTGAGGATGAAGATATTGTCTCTAAAATACATATATGTATTTGGCAATTCCTTTTTCTGTGTCTTTGTCAGTTAGAAGTAAACTTAATGGTAAACAAATAGATGCATTACATAATCTGAGATATGTTCAGTTATCAGTTTATTTTACTTTTTAAAATTCTGACTGCATATCTAGTACATGTACATTTAAAAAATAACATTTCCATGCGTTTATCTATCAAGGTTATTAAGCATGATTGAGGACACAAACATTGGTTTTTTTAAGATAGACATATTTTACAGTTTTATCTTGGCATTCAATTAATTGTTTTAGAGGACATGGGTCAAATCATTAAGCATTCAAGAAAATAATCAGAAACCAAGCATGAGTTGCTTCCCATTTTGTGGATTGTCCCCTAAAGATTAGGAATGAATAATCACGTTTATCATGTTCAGTACTTATGAAATTAAAATATATTTGAGATGGAAGTTTTTATTGCAATTCTTACAAGATGTTAAAAGTGAAGATAAATATTTGCTGATTGGCTTTATAAGTAATTTGCTGAATGGCTTTTTACTACATGTATTAAAGTAGAATGAAAAATTTAAATTAAATTTTCCTTCTTTTTTCCTTAGGGAATTGAAAGCAGTCTTAATTTCTTTTAACTTTTTTTTTTCCAGGATTCATCTTTCCCTAAATTGTTAGTTTACTTAATGAAACGCTACTTTTCACATTTGCAAGATGTTGGAAATGATTTTCATGCATTATCTGCATGTGAAGATGAATTACAGTAAGTTTTGTGTAATTATAAAGCATTATGCAATAATGTAATTCATAATTACTGGTACAGTATATGCATTTGAAAGAATACTTAATACAACTTTAAAATAATAGTATTTTTAAATACAAACAGGTTTATGTATTGTAATGAATCTCTTAAAAGTTAAAAAAAAAGTTTATGAATTTTCTTTTCAGTAGTTTCATTAAGTAATATAAAACTAAGTTAACTCCGAAAACACTATTCCACATAATAAATTTTAATGACTCAGGTGTACATTTATTATGTGGAATAGTGTTTTCGGAGTTATTTTTCTTTCTATAGTTGTGTTCACAGTTTTTGGCTTGATTCCATTGTAAAACTAAGTTATTGTTAAATATACACTACCAGCCAGTTTATTAGGAATCACCACTCATTTTCATTAAAGTTATTTTTTGCTTTAAGTTTGGCTTATAAATTGCAGTACTGTTTTGTCCCCATATACACTGTATCTGTTAAAGCCTTTAATAATATCCCCATCAAAAGGGTTACTTGTCTCAAAGGTTGAGGCTGCCTCTTGATTCTAAATTTGCCTTCTAAGGATTGTCTTTCTGTTATTTTAATATGCATTAGGAGGGCCTTCAGCCACTTTGTCTCATTTTTAGAGCGAAGCTCTGTTATCAGGCGAAAATCAAAATTCTTTGTGCGCATAAAACTTTTGAACCAGAGAACATAGACAAATGAAATTTTGCACACAGCTGGACATGACCATCCTGATGGTCACTAAATAAAAATTTTAAAAATCAGTTCAGCCATCGAGGAATAATCACCATTTTGCTGTTCCCATTGAAATGCATTGAAAAAAATGTAAACAAACAATTGCACGCGCTAATAGAATTTTCAACATAGAAAATATGGCGAAGCCCTTCGCAAATTTTTTTCTGCACCATCAATTTTTTAGACCATTTTATCGAGTTCTTAGAACTTTTATCACCTGTTTTTTTAGAGCGAAGCGTAAGCGAAGCTCTATTAACAGTCGACAAGTGTAATTCGATGACCGCATAAAACTTTTGACACGTAATAGTCACAACAATGAAATAAACAATACCATGGTGATGCTCAAGAAAAAAAAAATTTTCAAATCCGACCTACCATCGAGGAATAATCACCCTTCAATTGTTCCCATAGGAATGCATTGAGAAAAACGTAAACAAACATTGCGCGTGCAAATAGAATTTTTGATATACAAAATACGGCGAAGCCCTTCGCAAATTTTGCTCTGCACATTCGATTTTTAAGGCCAAATTTCGAAGTTCTTAGAACTTTTAACAATATTTTTTCGATTTCATTGCATTCTTGAATATTGAATCTACATTTTGAGGTATATATTGTAATTCTAAGTGCTGTAATCACAGCGTAATCAAAATATCTTTTTGGTGTGGTTGTCGATATTATCTACTCGCCAACTGAAACTCGCAACCACTTGAATGAACTGCCGATGTGCATTCTCGTCAAATTCGCAACCTATACTGGACCAACATTAACCAATGAAGCAGTTCCCATTTTACCGATCGCCGTTGGCTTCAAAAAAGGAGGAGTATCTTGTACGCGTAAGCAATTTCTGCTTAAGTTAGCCTATGCAATCACCGTACACAAAGCACAAGGAATCACTGTTGATAAAGCAGTCATAGACATTGGTGATTCAGAATTTGGACTTGGCTTATCTTATGTGGCATTTTCACGAGTGAAGACCAACGGTTTATTGATCGAACCGGCATTTGCAAAGCCGCGGTTGATTAATATCAACAACCATGCATCGTGGAAGGTTAGGCGTGAAGAACTTGCCAAATTACGCAGTTTAAAATGAAATTGTTTCAACAATAAAAATTAATATCAATTTAAAGAATTTAGTTAGTCATTTTCTTAACAATCAATAACGGTTCGCTCTAAATTATTGGTCAAGAAAGCGATCCGCGAGTCGCAGTCCGCCCTAGTTTATATAAATTTTCTTTAGATGCCCTTCTTAAGTTAAGAAATTGAAATTGGGACATTCTTTTTGAAGCACACTGTATTATTTCTATTTAAATTTCATAATAAATATATGAAAAATCTGTCCCTTTATCATATCTGACATATGTGTTTCTTCAATTTCTAGTAGCCAAATGATCTGATAATGTCCAAAGCCAAAATTTTAATAAGAAAAACACATGATACAATTTCTTTTATAAGACATGTTATTTTCTTTTACCTAGAGGGCTCTGCACCCTGCTTGCCAACCCCTGTTGATGTTGTTGTGTTATAGGTTTTTGTCGTGTAGTGTGTATATGTTCAGTTTGGAATTAAAATTAACGTGTAAATTTGGACCACCCCCACAACTCTGATCCAATTGGGACAATTTGGCTCAAACTTCCTAGTAATGTAGATCTTGCTTAGAAGAATCTGCATACCAAATTTCACTCCCCTACATACCTAAACACACTTATACCTTTTGGTCCCCTCTAACCCCCACCCCCGAAACTCCTACTCCAGTGCGCTAATCAAAACCAAACGAAAAAGTGAAGGTGCACTTGCCCATAGTAAGCTCATTCCGAATTTTAATCTTCTACCTCAAAATATCCGGAAATTATGAAGAGAACAGATGGACATTGTATAACCAATAAGTAACTCCATTCTTCTGCTATTTAATAACGGGCATATTTGTATTTAATACTTTTCATATTTTAATTTTCCATAGAATTTTTCATTTGTATTGTCAGTAAATTTTGCTGACAATAAACACCTAATAGGGATAGAATTAAAGTACACAAAGTCTTTAATATATTTCTGAATCTAACATTTTATCAGGTGTGCAACTAAGTTTCCGGGTTTCGGCACTAACGACACATGCAGTCGACATACAGGCCGGAAGTTGTGTTTCTTCATATCATGGATGTCTGATAACCAATAACCAGTCTTAATACGAATACATATCGCAACACAAAAATTTTTTTCCAACAATGAAGATGTAGGCTTTTGTGCCAAACAAACGGCAACTGCGGGAAGCTTTGCTTTTCTGCTTTAACCTGAAAAAAATGCACCTGAAGCATTTCACTTGCTTGAGAAGGCTCATGCACCATCAAAAACCACCTGTGAAGATTGGTTTAAATGCTTCAGAAGTGGAGATTTTGACATGGCGGACAAGGAGCGCTCTGGAAGACCAAAAACAATTGAGGACGCCAATCTGCAAGCGTTATTGGATGAAACCAGGCGAAACTGTCAATGGGCATCGCTACCAACAACAACTGATCAATTTGAACTATGTATTGCTCAAAAAACTACCAGAATGGGACATGAGACATGAACGAGTGATTTTGCAGCACGACAATGCTCCATGCCATCGCACTTGCATCGTCCAGGAGCATCAAAACGCTGAAATGGAATCTGCTACTGCACCCGCTGTATTCGCCAAACCTGGCTCCTTCCGATTATCACTTGTTCCGGTCAATGGCGCATGGCTGGGCTGGGCCACATTGCCCACTTTATAAGTGCAAAATTGGTCGGATGAATGGTTTCAGCCCAAGGACGCATTGTTTTATCATCGTGGTATTCATGTATTGCCAGAGAGATGCAAAAATGTGTAGCTGGCAAGGGACAATATTTTGAGTGAACCATTTGTTGTATTTCTCTTGACATTTTCCCTTTGTCATTGATCCAAAAAACCCAGAAATTTAGTTCCACACCTAATAGAAAAGACTTTTTTCAGTATGATCAACCCTCACTTTGAAGTCACTTCATGCAATTTTTTTTAACAGCACCTAATTAGAAATTTTGTCATATCTGACCTTAAAGTTACACAGGTGGCACTTGTAATTTTGTTAGTAACCCTTTTGCTGCATGAAGTGGATATACAGGGTGGTCATAAATTATTAAGCACATTTTGACAGTGAATATTTTATTAACCAAGAAATGTACACACTTCTTGTGAACATCATTGAAAAGTACAACTCAAACAGTTTTTTTCCGTAATATTCCGAACTTACAGCACTTCCACGTGTGCTCCTGCACTGACTCGCAGAATATCCATTCGATATTCGATTTCACGCCATGTATTCCGCAGCATTTCAGGTGTCACTGTTGCAAATGATGGCCACAATCTTTTCCTTCAATTCATCAAGATCACGCACTTTGCTGGAGTACACGCGGTCCTTTACATATCCCCACAAGAAAAAATCGAGTGGTGTGATGTCAGGAGATCGCGGAGGCCATGAAATCGGCCCCCCGCGGCCAATACAACGACCAGGAAATTGTTCATCCAGGTATCGCCGCACAATCGTTCCCCAGTGTGGCGGTGCACCATCCTGTTGAAAAATAACATCTGGTTGTCGTTGTTCAAGCTGCGGTATAGCATAACATTGCAGCATGTCAAGGTACGTGATGCTATTCACCGACTGCTCTGTGAAGAAAAATGGTCCAATCACTTCATTGACAGTCAACGCGCACCACACATTGACCTTTGGACTGTCTCTAACATGTTCACGGACTTCATGAGGGTTCTCTGATCCCCAAATGCGACAGTTGTGTCTGTTCACACGCCCGGAAACATGAAATGTTGACTCATCTGAGAAAGCCACTTTATCCAAGAACGTGTTGTCCACATCAATTTTGTGCAGAATGAGCTCCGCGAATGCAAACCGTTGCGGTTTATCGTCGGGCTTTAGTTCCTGAACAATCTGAACTTTGTAGGCATACAATTTCAAACCCTTATGCATCACTTTCATCACCGTAGATCGTGGGACTCGCAATTCCAAGCTGGCGCGCCGAGTTGACTTCGTAGGGCTCCGTTGGAACGCATCTCGCACCTTCTCAATGACTTCCTCACTGACGGTAGGCCTATCTGCACCTTTCTTGTGGGCTACGCTTCCAGTGCCCTTAAACTGCTGATACCACCGCTTTTTGGAATCCTTTCCAGGAGCAGGTTGTCCATATTCCAAGCGGAATTGCCGTTGAACTGCTATCACGGATTTCTGCTCGTGAAACCAAAGAACGCACATTGCTTTCTGCTGCACGGTCGCCATTTTCGCGTTTTGTGTTCCTACGCCAAACAGTGCTGCCGCCTGGTGGTGATAGTGACACCTGACAAACTGTTTGAGTTGTACTTTTCAATGATGTTCACAAGAAGTGTGTACATTTCTTGGTTAATAAAATATTCACTGTCAAAATGCGCTCAATAATTTATGACCACCCGGTATATTATAAACTAATATATATTTGTATTCGTGTGACATATCAGATATGTCACACTATCAGGAATGACCATGAAATTTAATTATGCAATGAAAGGGCTAAAATCAGTAAAAAAAATTTAAAATGTAATTCAGAATTAAATAGAGAAACAAAAAGTAATATATTAATATCCTGAGGTATGGCATTAAAAATTATTAATGTAATTAAGATTTGATCGTTTTCTCTAAAGCTGTGGTGTTCAACCTGTGGCCTGTGACCAGGTTCACATTAGTTTGAATAGCCACTGTGTTGATGGCATTTCAACAACTGATCTTATCAGCTGTAGTATGGGGAGGAGTGCAGAAACTGGTGGCAGGTTGTAGTTTGTGACAATATAATTAATGTCACTTGCTAGAATAATAATACAGCCCTCATGTTTCTTCTTCAAAGTGGAAGTGCTCTTTGCGGTAAAAAGGTTGAACACCACTGTTCAACATACAGTAACCCCTTCTTGTTTTGGAAGCTTAATAAATCCCACACAAAAATTTTCTCTTGTAATCTGAAAACTTTATAGAGTAGAAACCGAACATAATTTTTATAAAGAACTTATTTTAATTTGTGGCTTTCAAATATCTTGTATCAAAAATTTAACTGCCAATAATATTCACAATGATTCTATCATTCCTTGCATCAGTAATCTAAACAATAATAATGTTGGCATTTATTATATAACCTATCTTAATTTATTTTATTACAATAGATCATTCTGATAATCCACAAATTCATATTAGCATCCTTCTTATGGTAATATATTAACATACTCTACTTGTAAACTCTTTGAGTGAGCCTTTCTGATAATAAACAGAAACAAGCCACAAATTGCACACGCAGATTTAATGGTACATATATACCTTAAATCTCTTTGTGGAATTAACGATTTTTCTGTTATCGTTACATTGCATCCACAGAGTCTAACAACCTTCCCTCAATACTGAACTATTCTCACTTTCTTTCTGTTATCACAAGAATGGAATCTATACGTTTATACCCGAATACATTCTCATTTTGTCAATGCATGAAAATAAAAAGTACAGGATACTGCAATAAACCACTCTTACTTAAAAATATAAAGTTATACATCTCATTAATGAATAGCAAATTCAGTAGACAGTTAAATACAAGGGAATACTGTAGCAATAGAGAAAATGTTATAATGGAAGTTTTTTTAACCATTCTTTTTACAGGGCATTAAAAAACTATTTTTTTTATAGGATTGCTGACATGACAAGACGAAAAATGTGTCATTTGAACATATGTCCAATTGCTGTATTTATCCCACAGATGACAATGCAGTTACACTTAATTACCCTGCAAACATATTGCAAGGTATTTCATCTATGGTATCATCATTTTTGTAATGCTGGACCCTCCTGTCCTTGCCAAAGAAAACTGACAGCATGATATATGCAAACTGCTGCAAATGATGTTCACTCAAGGCAGATAATCTGTCAGATGAATGCAAACCAGGTGAATGTGTAGGCTATTCTGCAAGAGAATGCATTGTATTCTTACTATTTGCAACTTTGCTAGTGGAAGTCATTTCGAGCACCTGCTATGACTGTTAAAAGACCAAATACCATAGCTAATATTATTGGTTTACTATGTATTACCAGACATCTGTTGATGGAACATTTTTTCCTTCTTGTCGTGTCAGCAATCACTCCCAGAAGTTTGATTCCACCTTATAATATCTTGTATACCATTTTAAGCATTTCAGTTTTAATTCTTGAAACATTTAATATAATGCTTCGTGAGACAGAAACATGTGTATCAAGATGGCAGTATTTAACAGCCAACAAGTAAGTAACATATATTTTTGTTTTATTAAATAATGTATATTTATTTTTTTTGCAATTATAGTGCACATTAGAAGCTAATCAGATTTTTTTAATTACTCAAATACAGAAACAAGGCTTTTTCAAATATAGTAAACATTGTTGTAGCAGGCCCTACAGTTCCAAAGCAATTTCTCAATACAACCAATAGAATGCTGACATCATTTGATGAATTTAAAAGCAAAGCATGGGAAAATCTTCCTGAATCCGAGGTAAATATTAGAAAGTGGGATTAACACCAGCCATTTTATGAGGGTCATCCAGAAAGTAAGGAACGATGGGTGTATCTCAATAAAAAACAAAAGACATCAAGACAAAACTTCATTTGCAACACTACTAGACCTAATACTACTTTTCTACATAATCGCCATTGTTATTGAGGCACTTGTCATAAAGAAGTTTTTCAATGCCGATATTATACTCATCTGCTGTCAATGACTGAAGCCATGAAGGTACTGCTTCTTTAAGCGCTTCATCATGTTAGAAGTGTGTTCCCCTGAGAAACCCCTTCATTTTAGAGAAAAGGTGAAAATCATTACCAGTAAATTCATGGCTTCATTCATTGTGGCAGGCAAGTATAACATCTGCATTGAAAAACTTGTGTTTTGTTATGACAAGAACCTCAATAACAATGGCGATGATGGAATGTTAGGTTTAGTATCATTGCAAATAAAGTTTTGTTTTGATATCTTTTGTTTTTTTGTTGAGATACACCCAATCGTTCTTTACTTTCTGGACAACCCTCGTAATAATGAGTAAACCTGTGATTATTTTAATTAAGTTCTGTTCAAGAGAGAACTGGAGCCGGACACTGTGGACGAACTTCAATAAAGATAACAGGAAACCTCTGATCCACATAAAACTTTTAATAGGACGTATGCGCATTTCGGCAGCCACGCTGCCTTCTTCAGCGCACACAAGGATTTTGATCAGAACAGACAAGTCTGTTCTGATCAAAATCCTTGTGTACTCTGAAGAAGGCAGCGTGGCTGCCGAAATGCGCATACGTCCTATTAAAAGTTTTATGTGGATCAGTGGTTTCCTGTTATCTTTATTTAAGTTCTGTTCTTTAACCATTTTCAAGTTGGAAAGTAAACGTAATGTGTTATGTTATCTTGAAAATGGTAAAGGCTAAAACAAGATGTTTTATAAAAAGAGCATAGCGTGGCTCAAAATTCAAACGTAGCTAATATTTTGTTAATATTTTTTTATAAGACCTGTTTCATCTTTAAATTTTAATTATTTTATAATCATCCCGAACTTTGTATATTTTTAACTAATCTAGATCATTAAATTGCTCGTTGAGATAATTATAAATCGCTTGGGTCTTCTATTTGAGCTAATGTTTTCATGCAAGCAGGTAAGAGTGCAAGATTATGTCATGCAAAAATTTTGCATGCATTTAAAGGGTATCCCAATAAGAGTGCTGCAATTATTTAAGTTTATAATAAAATGCACCATTCAAAAAATGCTGACATTTTTATTTCAGTATAAAGTACATACGAGGTGTGTTCAAAAACTATCAAACGTTAACTTTTTCATTATTTTACACACGTTGTATTGTATAGTGTATACAATTATAATTTTATAACGTCCGAAAGGATGAAAATCGATTATATATCTAAACATTAATAAACCATTGTATTGTAAAATGGACGTTATAAAATTATAACTGTATTAAATTTTTCCACAGAAAAAATAAGACGCAGGAGCCCTCTTTCGGTGACGATGTGAAGGAGACTTTAGTTTGCATTTTTTCCCCATCCAGAGATGGTGTTAATCTCTGGTAATCAGTTCATGAGCGAGGATGTACAGCGAGCACCCATCAGATTGTGAATTGTTGCGAAAATGATGGAACAAGTTGAGCAGCGTTATTGCATCAAATTATGCTAAATTATGCTTCGTGATATTCAAGCAGAAACCATTCACAAGATCCAACAGCCTTTTGAACCTTATGCCGTGACCCCATTCTTCACATCTGATTCAGACTTTTTGGTCAAATACAGCCTTCCAGTGCTTTCTCAGGCTCCCTTATCGCCCGACATGGTTCCGTGTGATTTTTGCTATTCCCCAAGTTGAAAATCCGCTGAAGAAACCCGATTTGAATCAAGAGAGGATGTTATGTGAAATGCAACGGCCCAGCTGAACACCATTCCGACAGATGCATTCCAGAAGTGCTTTCAACAATGGCCAGACTGCTGGGAGAAGTGTGCGGATTACCAAGGAGACTACTTTGAAGGAAATTAGAGTAAATGTCTTGTATATGAATAAATGTATTTTTGCTGACCAAAGATTCAATACTTTTTGAACACATCTCGTACGCTAAGATTAATTGTGAACACTATCTGAGAAATGTCCCCCATTGCTCCTATTGGAATGTACTTCAATGGCATGTAGTTTAAATCTGTTGCTCATATTGGGACACCCTTTACTTTGTTTTGTCTAAAATCAATTTACATTGTGGACAGTATTATATTTCATTTAGCTAATTAATATATTTTTCAATAAGCATATTTCTTAAAATAAGACAAATAAATAATTTTCATTTTTTACTCAATGAAAAAACAAACATATTTTTATTTTTATATTTTTTATTGTCTTCCATAGGCAGAGATGCTATCGACATTTTCAATATATGATGTTAGCAGTGTCATTGCCAATAACCCATTTGCTGTTAGTATACATTTAAATAAATCAAATTTAATATATAAAGTTAATTTTGATTCAGTAATTTGAAAAATGCAGTTTCCTCTAAAAGCAGATTGAAATGTGAGGTCACTCAAATGCAATCTGGCTGAGGCCTAAGATAGCATTTGAGTGAGCCATTGAATCAAAAATTAGCAAACCAAACAAGGCAGTCATTTCGCTTTTTCTTAGTAAATTAGAAATAAAAATATCTCCACCTTATTGACACAGGATCTTAGGTTTACTAGTTACAGGGTGACCAAAAAAAAAGAACTGATAACAACATTGCACTCATTCCAGAAAAAACTCATTTGGGTCATTCCCATATTTTGATTTTAGAATAGGTGAATTGGGCATTAGAAGTAATGCACGTAAATTTTTTTTCATAATTATAATACAATTATAACAAAGTATACGAAGATGTCTAATCAACGAGAGGAAATTTTGACGTTACATGGGCTAGGAAAACGCAATTGAGAGATTGCGATCGCTCAATATCACCCCATCGAATGTCAGGAGAAATCCTTGCTTCGGGAATGGGACCGAATAGATGTAGATGAGTTGCAGCATTTGACGGAAATTTCCGAAAGCGTTTGAGGCTCTGTACTGAAGCGGAAGGAGGCCACTTCGAAAACACTTAAATATGTTTTCTGAGAAAAGTCTACTTTATCATTACCCATTGACAAAGTTTGTTTGCGGTGATGTATATTTTTTTTTTTTTTCGCAAATAAATTTTATCAGTTTTTTCTGGTCACCCTTTCAGACAAGGTGGCCCATAAATACGTTCAGATGTTTGACAGCCAATAACTCCATTGTAGAGCACAATTTATTTCATCTGTGAAGTGGTATACATCATCAAAGGATACAAAAATGTTTCTCTATGTGCAGTTTTCCTGTACAATATCAATCTGTGCTCCATCGAAATCAATTACTGCTTGGAGGTGCAAAGCCACGTCTGCACACGTCTTGCGACAGAACTCAATAGGAATTGCACATAGAGAAATTCTTGGGTTATCAGTTCCTTCAGTCCCTCAATGCCGTTAATGGGGTGGGCATAGACTTTCTCTTTGAAATAGCCCCACTAGAAAAAAATCAGAGGGTGTCAGGACTGGGGACCGGGCTGGCCACTCGATGGAGCCACGGCGCCCAATCCACCTTTCAGACAAAAGTTTCATTCAGAGATGCGTGGACATCTAAAGCATCTGAATGAGATGCGTGGACATTCAAAAATTGTAGGCTGTCAAAAACCTGAACTTATTTATGGGCCACCCTGTACAGTCAAACCCGAATAACTCAAAACTCTGATAACTCAAATTCCCAGTTAACTCAAACGATATTCTAAGTCCCATCCCCCAGAGCATTTAATTCAATAGAAAATTCACTCGTTAACTCAAACAAATTTTTTAATAAATCCCGGATAACTCAAAGAAATTTTGGTTTTAGTGAATAGGTATTCCTAAATTTAAGCAAAACCTATCTTAAAAAAACAAGCTTTGCCTGTTGAAACTTCCTTTCATTTTTCAACTTTAATTTTTATGTCCACATGACAAAAAAACGACGCAGGAATCTTTCTCAGTCTTTGGCAGCATTGTGAAAATCAAAACTTAGCACTAACACAAAATTGCGGATCAAACTTGTTGATTGCTATCGTTCAATAGGAGAATATTCAGACGTAGTATTGATGATGAGTCCATGTTCACTTTTAGAGGAAGTGTTCATGTTGACCATAAAGTTCATTGCATGAATGATCACAAACGAGTTTTTAGAAGCAGTCTTATACTTCTGATTTCGAAACTTCACTGTCTCGTTGCCTTTGTTGATGTAAAAGTAACGGAAATTTGAGAAAAAAGTGATTTCTCTGTAGAGTTTCAAATATAAAACATTTATACATATATCATAAATGTTATCAGATGAAAAATAAATGGGCAAAAATCACCAAGAGATGCCTTTCGAAAATTTTTACAAACCAGAAGTAGAATTCGGAACAGATTGTATTTTACTGGATCCGTACTGTATTTGTACTGTATATGGATCTCATTAAAACTAATCAAATTCATAGAAATTCTGTGAGTATCATGTAATCTTTGTAGTGGTCAGGTACCCTCATTTTCGACTTACTGGTTAACTCCAAGGTTATTCTAGATTACCTTGGGTTAACTCCATAACCTGTTAAGTCAAAATTTTTATGTGGTCTGCTGACTATATAAACAAGGAGATATTACATATACTGTAACATCACATGATACACTCAACAGAATGTGGCCCCAAATTGAAATAATGGGCAACTACTGTACTGCATTTCGTTCGGTAATGGAAACCTATACATAATAAACAAATAAGGATTAACAAACTCTGGAAATACTTATTAGAGTTTAATCAATATATTACTGCAGGTATCTATTTTTATGTAAAAAAAATTCTTTAAAAAAGTTCCTTGAAAGTAAGTACACATAAGTGAAAATGGTGGGCTATCTTGCCTGAGAATTTAAGGCAAGCCCCAAACCGAGCATCCTTTAAAAGAAATATAAAATTATTTTTTAAATCAATTAACCCCAAATCCCCCTAACTTAATTAACACATTATTACATACTCTATTCAAACTCAAATACCAAACATATATTCACATAATAAAATCAATTAAATATTAATTATTAATAAAAATACAGATAATTTATAATAATCTATTAGTACTGTATTTTCACAAATCAAATTGTTTCTTTCAATTTTAACTATTGTGCTATTATAAACAACTATTTTATTTATGTTTTACCCTCTGGAGACTGCACGTCAGCCTTAAGGCCATACAGGCTCTGGATAGGGTTATTGTAATAGTTTTTTTTAGCAAATAAATAAATAAATAAATGTGTAATTTTTGTCACTGCTGTGCTTGTTCTGCATGATATAAGGCCGAATTTCATTTGAATGATATCCTATACCCTATGTGTGTATGTGATCCTAAATAACATCTAATTTTAATTTTAATATATTTGACAGGAAACCTTTATTGCTGAAATTATGACTCAATGTCTGGCATTACTAAGTTCAGATAATAATGAGATTTTGCATGCTACTGAAACCATCACTTTGTACAAACATCTGTATGTATTAAAAACTGTTACTTTGTGTAATTCAAGATTGGATGGGATAATTACTGAGAAATATGGAGAAGAGTTCAGGTGAGTAACTCCCATATAAAAGAAAATCAAAAATAAGAACACAACTTTTCCACACTTAAAAAAATTATTAAATTAGAATTTCTGTTTTTGACTAGGTATGTAAGTAACCACAAGTATTTAAGGTCTTATTAATCCTATTTTTGAGTATTTAGTCCCATCCGAACAGCGCTATAAAATTATTTGCATAGTTGTTTATTGCTCATTCCTTCCACTGACCTGGTAAAAATCATATCAAAATAGATTTCATAGCTACATCTCCCACACGTCTCTTTACACATATCTTTTATTCATAAGTCCGTGAAACATTTCAAAAATTCATAACAAGTAATCTAAGCAATGGGTCATAGTAAATTTACAACAATAGAGGAAAAAACTCAAGAGTTTAAAAAAAATTCCCATGCACATAGTTGCCACAGTTTGCTGTTAGGAGATAGCTGTAACAAATATGGCGTTCAGGGTAAGACACAAAGGAAAAGAAAATGCTGCATTAATGGATGGTCACTCTGGTTCCAGATTTAACCCCGTGTGAATTCTTCTTGTGGGCATTCATCCAGGACACTTCTTTGTGCCTCTATTCCCAATAACCTACTGGATCCTCACAACCTATACAGCAGCTACAAATCTGGTGGATGATATGTTGACACGCATATGGAATGAAATTGGTTATCATCTATATGTCTGCTTTATTGCCAAAGGTGAACACATTGAGTATCTGTGAAATATCTTAAGGAAACTTGGAGGTTTTCCTCCATAGCAGAATAGTAAAATTTATTATTCAATGCATACTTTATTTGTAATGAATTTTTGAAGTGTTTCACGAACGTATGAATAGCCCTGTTTTATGGAATTATGGCCTTTTAATTTAACTGCTTCATTTTCTATCTCTTTAATCAAAAGTGGTGATTAAAAAAACAAAAATAAGAATAAGGATAGGACTATCTTCGATGACTTTATTTTAAGCAATCTAGTGATTGTGATTTGTGTTGATAACAATTTGCCTTCATTTAGTTTTCTTTCAAACAAGATTTGGTTTGTTGTAGTTGCACCCATGTTTTCCTTTATCATTCAGGGATGGCATACACAGGGCCTGACTGTCAACTTTGAGGGCCCTGGGCTAACCAATAGCTTACTGCCAAAAGGGGACCACGGCTGCAGCCCATAAAGACCAACTCAAAATCCGGCCTTGGACATAAATGAAATCAAGGCTTGAAAAATATGACAATGCAGAAGAGTATGAATAATGGA
This sequence comes from Rhysida immarginata, assembly GCA_023313115.1. Lineage (NCBI taxonomy): Eukaryota > Metazoa > Arthropoda > Chilopoda > Scolopendromorpha > Scolopendridae > Rhysida > Rhysida immarginata. The sequence continues at coordinate 1,804,687 of JAHWFO010065355.1, forward strand.
GGGGGGGGGGGGAGAAGGCAAAATAAAGAAATTTAAACTTCCTTAATGTGAATTACTTTTTTTCACATCTTCAGGCGCAATGAACCTGTTAGACACATTCCATTAAAAGATCTGTTTGTAACCATAAACCTTTTTTTATTTTTTTAAATCGTCCTTCCATTAAAGAAAAACGTTTTTTAAGAGCTTTCTGTTAATTTAAAACGTAAGAGTTATAAAAAATGACAAATTCACAAAATTTACAAGAGCAGTATAACTGAGAGGGACAGTGTGCCTGATAGGCTCATTGCGCCTGAAGATGTGACAAACAGTATGCGCCTGACGGAAGGTTAAAAAAATGTAAAATACAGTAGAACTTGGTTAAATGAATAAAATAATTCAATTTAGTGAATCAATTTTGAAAAAATACATGCCTCAGAAACTTTGCAAAATTAGTTGCAATGCTCCTGACAGAACACTTTTATCACTATCCTCAATCAAAAATTTTTGATATGAACTAACGGATATGTATGAAAAGGTCACTAAATAAGAGACAGCTATTCAAAGTTTCAAGTGTTTCTGGCATCTAGGAGGGCGAAGGCGATCTATAATAAAAGAGCTGTGCCTATTAGATCAGTTGTGCCCGACGGAGGGTTAAAAGTCACAGCCAGCTAACCTTGGGGATTGAATCTACACTGCCACACTCTTGCCTGACACAACCTTGTTGACACGCAGGATCCATAGTTCATGGGGCATACGTCACACCATCACGCGTCCATCAGCTTGATACAACTGAAACCAAGATTCATCTGACTATGCTACACAATGTTAGTGGATTCATCTGTTCAGCGATGATGTTTGTGAGCCCATGCCAGTCATTGAGCTCTGTGTCGAAGTGTCCAGCAAAGGGATACAATGTTCGGTCATCGGCTCCTAAAGCCTATGCTGTGCATTTGTCTCCATACAGTGCTGGTAGAAATGGGTTCCTGGCGCCCCACATTCAAATCGGTGGTGATCTGTCTCACAGTAGCCCATTGATCACCTTGTATGGCTCTGCTGAGGTGACATGACGTCCAGTGGTTTATAATTGTGAAAATATCGTCCCTGCGATATCGAAGATCCATCCTAGACATTGTTGACCTCGAAAACCTGAATTATTGCGTAATCTCTAATATAGTATAACCCATTATATATAACCGATATGCTGCAATAACCCATGTGTCTTGCACCAATCGTCTTACGTTCAAAGTCTGTTAACTTGCAACATGCTACCATGTTCACATCACACCAATCTGTACCAGTTTACTCAAATATCGTCTCTAGACTAGCGTCATAACCATATCTGGCTGCAACATTCAGGAGTCATACACGGCACATCTTCAAATGGGACAACCCTCCCCGTGACTTTTGATCACTCTTTATCAAAACTGTACTTACTTAAAAATCCACCTCTTATATAAGGCTAGTGGTTTTCACTCTTGCCTAAATAAAGTATTATTTTGGTTAGACACCTGTTAAAATTACTTTTCATTTAACCTCCATAATTAGTCTACATGGTTGGACTTCATTATTATTAGCTAATTTTCTTTTGGCCAATGTTATCGATGAGAGAATGAATAAGAAGTTTTTATATTTTATCCATTTATCACAAATTCAGGAAAAAATAGAAATTATTAAGTGAAAATTCAGACTACTTTGAACTATCAAAGCTAAATTTTATTTTATTTTTTACAGGTATTATGTTCATCCAAATGTTGTAGCTTCTAAAATACCAAACTTATTCCCAATAAAAAACCTCTTAATAAAGCTATTACAAGAAGTAGCTAGTAGATTAAAAACCCACCAGACAGTTAAAAATTCATGGCACTAAGCTTGCTGAAATAGGAACCCTGGTGAAAAGAACATTAAAGAAGCAGAATTTTTTAAGATGTCTCTGTGCATCATCATTTACCTGAAAATATTCTGAAAATACAATGCAATATTTAAATCAAAACTGAAATATTTCAGATTTTCAGTAATGAAATTTTGAGACATTCATGTTTATTATACTGTAATGTTTATTTGTAATTATGTTTTTTCATTCTCTAAACTTTTTAACTTCTATTTCAAGAATTCTTGTTGAATTTTGATATATTTAATGTACATGTTCTATAAAAATGAATAAAAAGAAGTTATTTAATTATGTACATAAACTGAATTTTTTTAAATGCTGTAACATAATACAAATGAAACTTTGAGACTGTACTAAATATTAACATATTTTAATATCTCAACAACAAATCCATATAAATAGTCTTTAATTATAAGTCTTGGGTTAATTAAAGACTGCTTATTTATTTATTTTTTTTCTTGTTGGGATATCAGAATCTATTAATGAACATAAAATGAAGCCCCTCCCCGATTTTTCATGTAATAAAAGCTACAGGGTTGAGTCACTGAATTATGACGACCACGTAGGTTTATGTAAATACGGTTGTGTCCATTCACAGGGGAGGGGGGATAAACTTGTCTGTTGGAAGATATATAAAGGTGGTTTCAGAGGAACAGTTTGTACAGCAATAATTAGTCATGGGTAAAGCACATGACTTAACAGACCTTGAAAAAGATGTTGAGTACCATGCAAAAGGCAGCAGCTTTCGTGAACTGCTCGCGTAGTGCCATAGTGAAGGTGTACAATGAAAGGAAAAATGGACAAGATATACATTCCAGGCATGCAAACTGTAAGGGACTATGGGCCGCTAACGAATGGAGTGAGCACCGCTTGCGATGGCTGGTTAAGAGCCCAAATGAACTGTAGTCCGACCAACCCCAAGTTTGGCATAACTCCTATTGGTCAGGCACATCATCAGGCATACCATGTGCATAGTAATAGGAAAGTAGTTTGGTTGCCTAGCAATAACCCCACGATGTAAACAAATGTTGAAGAATTAGAAACAAAACAGTTTTTATTAAAATTAAGCATTCCAATTATTCTGAAAATGAATAATTTTATTTTTGTAATTAAATGTAAAATGAGTAATATAGAAATAAAGTTAATTATAATACTTTTATTTTAAACTGGTTAGGCTCATTGCTCGGTTGAATTTTTTCTTTATAATTTTTTAAAATCTTCATTTAGAATCAATAACAAAAGTTTTCTAATTTGTTTCAGTTGATTTTTAAAAATTAATAATTTTATTATTTATTACAATAACACGTTGAAGTGAATTAATTGAATAATTTCATATATTTTTAAACTTCAACAATTGATAAGTATAAAAACGAAATCAAGAAATCACTAAAATAACAGGTTTAATATAATTTCAAACTGAAACTTTAACTTCAGTTTGAAATTTTATTAACCCTGTCATTTTCATTTACTTTTTTTATTTATAAATTGTAAAAGTTTTAAAATTTATGAAATTATTTTTTATTAAATGTTTATTTATATAATAATTACAATAATTCTTTAAAATATACTGTTATAATAAAACTAAAACATAATATTTTTTTCTTGTGGAAAATATATTACTGGCATGAAAAGAGCCTGGGTTCGTCGAGCTCAAACTGATTTCAGCCATCTCCACAGGAGCTGTGTTCGTCGCGCTAGAACTGCTTTCAGTTCAGCCATCTTGGCCAAATTCTGGATAAAATTCCAGTTTTTATAAGTTTTATTCTCGCTCGTTTTTTTCAGTTTTTTCCCATATAATTTTTTATCTTTTAAGTCGTTTTTAAGCCGAAAATAAAAATTAAACCAACAAATGAGTCGGCACTACTTCATGTTGCGCATTCATTCCTTTCTTTGGAATGCGTTGTTCGGCTTCCAGTAGGAGTTAGGCCAAACTTGGGGTTGGTCGGAGCATAGTTACACTGTCATGAGTAAGGTGTTCAATGTGACAATGGGTACATAACGAGAGCTATCCGAGTTCGAACGTGGCCTGGTATGTGGAGCAGGGGGGGGGGGGGGGGGCGTGGCCTGGTTGTCTCGTCGGTCGGCTCGCCAATCGATGGAGTTAAGCAACTTCAGGCACGGCCAGCTGCTGGCTGGGTGACAGCCAGTGGCTTGCGGACCACTGCTGGGTGGAACGGCTATTTGGGGCACTTTAGTCTGACCCATTTGCTGAGTGACCAGTGCTGGATGTCCAGCAGCTGGTGATAGCCACTGGTTTGTTCGTCCACCAGCAGTTCTTCCATCATTAACCCCCCGTGCGTCGGAGGGCACGTTAAGCCGTCGGTCTCGGCTGCTACTGTCATCTCGTGGCAGCAGTTAGTTAATGGGATGCCGCAAAACTCCCTTGAAGGAGTAAGTGCCGCAGATTATTGTTGTGCGATAATCTTCCCTCAAGATAAGATGTGGAGCACGATGTATGGGTCATTCAATATCGGAGGTGGCTCAAGAATTCAACATCCTACGGTCCACAGTTTCAAGAGTCTACTAAGATTACAACTTGATGGCATTACCTCCCACCATGGACAACACAGTGGTCGACCACACCTTCTCAATGAATAGGACCAACAGCGTCTGAGTAGGATGGTCACCGCTAACAGGCAACTGACACTATGCCAGATGACATCAGATTATAACCAGGGTGATACTAGAGCTGTATCGATGCAACTGTACAGCGAAATCTGGTGTCCATGGGATTTTACTAGTCAAACTTAGTGACAAGTATTAGATTGAACAGTCCCTCTAATAGCATTCCAGTAGTGCATTACTACAGTCTGTGTTCAATCTTGCATCCCACTTTTTCCCCAGGTGGCAACTGTATGCGCTATAAATTTGTCGTTGGAATTCTCATCCCCATGGTCTGCATAGCCTGTGTGACTTCCCACATATGGGAATGTCTTCCCCAGGTTCTTTGAATTGGTACGGAATAAATCGCCAGTCAGAGAGTGTAAATAAAACAGTTTAATGTAATAAAGAGAAACAAACTGTACATAAAATTATAGTCCCAATTAGCAAAATCTTTTAAATAATAAACAACTAGGCTGAAGCTTCAGAGCCATTTCTAAGCGGAAGAGATAAAAGAAAAATCAACATTAATATAATCACAGCAAATAATTCATATCATCAAATACAGGTATTGGACATTGAAACTGAAACACCTTCGCAAATAGCACTGGTTACCCCCAGGGCTGAATAGAACCTTCTGCTAGGTAATCAATCGTATGCATATCAATGAATCACGTGTCAGAGGTCTTGGTAGTCACTCCAGTAGAAAAGTTCGATAGTAAGCTTCAAATTGTCTGTGCAGAGCGCTATAATGGGAGACATATCCGACTTCAAAAGAGGGCAGATTGTTGGGGCGCGTCTAGCAGGTGCATCTGTGTCCAAAACTGCCACACTTTGTGATGTCTCACGTGCTACAGTATCCAGGGTGATGTGTGCATATGAACAGGAAGGACGAACCACGTCCAGGAGGAGCAACTGCAGAGGAAAACGGAAGTTGTCGGAAAGAGACGTCAGGACATTGACCAGGATTGTTGCACGAAAGCGGAAAACCACTGCAGCAGAAATCACTGCAGAAATGAATACACACCTCCAGGAACCTGTGTGCACGAAGACAATCCGTCGTTACCTGCATAAATCCAACATCCATGGCAGGGTTGCTATACCGAAGCCTTTCATCAGTAGTACAAATGCCTCCAAGCGGGTTCAGTGGTGCCGGACGCATAAAACCTGGACGTTGGATGACCTCAAACGCGTCATATTCTCGGATGAGTCCAGCTACACTGTCTTCCAAACAACAGGGAGGGTATTCGTCTGGAGGAGCCCCTCTGATGCCTACAACCCAGACTGCTTGGCACCCACAGTCAAACACGGAGGTGGATCAGTAATGGTCTGGGGTGCAAACTGTGCAGGACCTCTACCGATCCTTCCCAAGACGTGTTGCTGCTGTGCTGGCTGCCCACAATGCCCCAACACCTTATTAAATAAAGATTTTGGATTTCTACCAGGTGTTTCAGTTTCAATGTCCAATACCTGTATATATACAGTATAACAAAAAGAGAGGTGTTCCCAAGAACCACCAATACCCCAAGGTGGTGTGTGCATGACTTGAGTTAAATCCCCACTGCTAACAGGTAACATAAAATGATTCTCTTGAATAACAAGGCTGATCACCAAGGACCTAGAAACAGGCTGCTCCTCTCACAAGCCTATAATCATTGCCTTTGTAAAATGGCCCTTGCTTTTGGCTTAAGTCACCAAGAATCACGATTAAATCAGCATTCAATTGATAGGTTTGAACAAATCACGCAAGTTCCCCACAACACAAGAAAGTGTCGTGTGCCCCTTTTATAATGCACAAGAGGAGGAGCACTGAAACCTCAAATAGATAAAAAAAACTTGAATCACTGCAATGACCTACCCTAAATTAACAAGCACATTTGGCTCTTTATAAGCTGACCATGTTCTGGACGCCTTAAAATATAGAACAATGACTGGGGTTATCAACGGCCTAATTCTATCATCTGATACAGGCGCATCATTCAGTATCCCCAAATATTGGCACTAAAAGAGAGAAATCCCAACCCAACTGCCACAGACAGTACAACAAACTGTGCAATTTTAATTACTTTTGTAATTGTTACCAGGGAGACACTCAAAAGCTCCTCATCACGTCACCCACCAGGAGGCTTACAAAATCCTATGGAACTTAAATGAACATAAATGCATATTTTAAACAAAAATAATAAGACCAATGAGTGCTTATATGCATTTCAGAGATAACACAGCACACGAACAAACACATGTCAACAGCGCTTAATGCCTTATCTTCAGCCAGTATACATCTTCGTGAAATATACTCAGGCATTTCAAACCTTTACAATATTTGATCAAACTCACAAAGGTTTTCATTTCACACGACCCTTCCAACCGGGTACACAGTATATTCATTGCTTGCATCAGCAAGGCAACTACAATACATTGCATTGTGTTAAGTGATCAACAGATGCCTTCAAACATCTTCAATTTGAATCAAATGTTAGGCAACATATCCCATCACTTGCGAAGAATTCGCCAGCTCAAAAATGGGGGGGGGGGGGGCAATCTGCACAATACTTTTCAGGTGCCTAATTCGGAACAAAACTGTCCCATCACTCATAACTCATTAGATTCAAGTTAAACTTCAAGGGTAGGTTAACACTAAACTACCCAGGAGGCTGCAGGTCGTTCCAACACGAAAAAGAAATCATCTTAGATACATGAAATCAACAGTCAATTAAGCAATTCCACTGTTCATCTTTGAAGAAAGCCGTTATGTATCCAACACCTTCAATAAATCCGTCTATGTCCAAGCTTTTTGCAGCAAAACATACTAAACAGCAATGGCTACTCGCAATCAAATTCAAACATCTCTTCTTCATGGTGAGGAAGGAAGTAACGCAACAAAACTCATGATTCACCAGGAAAACATTAACCAATCAAATAAAGAATTATTACGCTATTACTAATGAAAAAAAACATAACACCAATTATTACCTATGCAGTTAGCGATCCATAAAATTCCAAGATTGGAGCAGTTATTTTCTACTCTCTCTAATCTAGCCTTCTTTAGATAAAATTGTATTTGTATCTAATTTACTACAAGGTAATTGGTTTTCTTCAAAGAGCCGTTTCTGCGCAGCGCATTCATGGCAGTTGTTCTTCTATTCAACGAATGTCATCAGTGAATCCAGCAACTAAGTGCCCGATTTTATTTTTTCTCTGACAAGTCAAGACAGGCGGTGCCAGATTGTGCTGCATTGACACGTTCCAACTCAGAACAGAACAAGAACACATTAGGAACATGAAGAGATACGTACGCCCAACGTTAAATGAACGGAATAAAATAGTATTTACGAGAGGGTGGTCAGAAGAACAGCACGGGTGGGAAGGGGGATAGGAGAAGCCTGTGGAGCAGCACCATGAAGGCCAGAGGGAGGGTTTATCAACAGCGGAAGTTCCCTTCCTTAGCGGCCTGGCCGTTGGAGACCAGTGGCGCTGTTTCGATTTCACTTGAATAGCATTGGAACTGTTACGACCTGCGTTTCCCGTTCTTCCTCTTCCCTGTCTGTACTTTCATCTTTACAGACCATTAATGCCAGACTATCAGCTACTGCAAGAAATGAAAAGAAATGCCATAATCGATGTGCTATGAACACAGCACAGCAATGTTGAAATTGCAACATTTTTGAAAGTAGCCATAGGCAGACGTGTCAGAAGTGGTTGGAAGCCTCAGGTGAACATGTGCTGCCTGTAGTTAAGCACATAAAAGCACGCACAACGTTCGAACTGTATGAAAAAACATTAGCGATGCAAACCCAGGAATATCCATTAGAGCCATTGCCCGAGATCACCAGGTTTCCAATGGCCCAATCTGAAGTGCAATGCATGAGGACCTTCGTTATAAGTCGTATGTTCTGATAAAAGGGCAGTTCATATCAGCGAAAACACTAAAACGGCAAATGCTTCAAGCAAAGTGGTTATTAGTTGGTTTGTTTTGTTTGGTATTAAGGTCCTTTTCAACTGCCATGGTCATTTCAGGACGGCGTTATAGGGGCTGCAAATTTTGCCTCGCAAGAGTTCTTTAACGTGCAGCCGACAAACGACTACACAAGACCAACGGCTTTACTTCCCTTCCGAAGGAAGTGCGTGACCTCAGGATTTTCCCCCTGAAAAATCCTCGTCATCCTTGGCCGGGGTCGAACCCGCGTCCTCAGGCATCAGAGGCGATCACGCAACCACTGAGCCACCGAGGCCGATCAAAGCGTTATTAAACAAAGTCAAAAATCCGGAGAAACCTGGCATGCTCGTTTATTTCCCGGTAAAACAAAATTTCGACCAGGACCAAAAGGTGAATCGGCGAAATGACAGCATCTGCATCGGAAGTTATGCGTGGATCCCTCAGATGTCCCATGTCTTATGCACGCCAAATTTCCTGCAACTGTGATAGTTTTAGGGGTGGTGAATAGCAAAGTTTTTGTGCTGCAAACAGTTGTGAAGCAGTGGATAGACCGCATTCACAATGGCAGGGCGTATGTCTTTCAGCAGGACTTTGCACCAAACATAAAGATGGTACAACACAAAAATGGATGGCAACCCATCTGCATGATCACATCACGCCGAATTTGTGGCCACCTAACAAGCCAGATCTCAATCCCCTGGACTATTACATGCGGGGCATTGTTGAACGGGAAGCTGGAACGACATACCAACAATACCATTGGTTACATCAAGGCTGGCATTACCCAGATAATGATCAACATTCAGAAGGGCCATTTAATTTGGGCATGTCAATGCTTGCAGTCTCTCACTGAAGCTGTCATTGTGGCCAATGGTGGTTACATCGAATAAACCCGTTTTCCAATCCTTCTTACATCTGCATACCTAATTTATAAATATAAAATAACATGTCTGACTGATTGATTCATTCATCATCGCTGAGCCAAAACCACTGAAGCTATTATATGAAATTTGATCTGTAGTTTAATTTTATAATATAGAGGCTCATTAAAAAAGGTTTTTAAGAAATTCAAAGAGGGTTAAACAGGAGATGTACAGGGTGATTATAAATGATTCATCGGGTTTTGAAGTCTTATAGCTTCCAAGCTATTGATAGCACTCGTTCGTAACAATCACCAAATGAAAGAGAATATATGCGAATTTACGTGCCACCGTTGCCAGCAACGTTGGATGAATTATGAGACCGCATTACCACAGCTCTGATGAATGTCAATGGGGAAATGCTGGGATGCATGTGGGCTAACTTTGACTACCGCATTGACGCGTGTCGTGTGACAAAGGGGGCACACATCGAACATTTGTAGCGTTATGACTAAAATGTGGACAGTTTCTGGTTCTTTTCATGTAACATTCATTATTTTGTGTGTATTGCTTTGTGCAATAGTGTCTTTTAAAGCCCGATGAATCATTTATAACCACCCTGTAAGTTTATACGAAAATCTGTCTTTTTTAAGTTAACTCCATGTTAAATCCATGAAAATTGGTATTTGGTCCTTTGGTAAGAAATTAAGAAAGACCCGTTTCATAATTTTTGGAAATTTACCAGTTGTGCGAAATGCATGCTGTAATGAACTTTCCTGGGGTGTTGCCATTCTCAACTCGGCTACTATGCCACCTATCTTCACAAAACTTGGACGGTTTACTGGGACCACATAACCCATTAATCGTTCCAATTTAGATGTGTGCATGTCCATTAGTTTCGGAGATAGGTGATTGATGTGGGACCTGGTCAAATTTCTCATAAGCAAACAACACTGCTGCTGTAGGCACTGAATGGAACTTAGAGGTGGAGGTTTAAAATTTTGAATTATCCAAATGCATAAAATAAAATTTTGAACTTTCCTCTATCCAATGATGCATCATATGGCTATCTATTGTCATTCATTAGAAATGTAAATTTTAAATCTGATCCTTCATTTTGAATGACCCTGTAGTTTGAATTCTTCTGGCCTTCCATCGTATACTCTCATTGAGCACCTATAATGTTGTTAAGAAATCTAAGTCCACCTAAATTGTGCAATGGAACTAAAGTAAAAGCTCTCCACAAAACATTGTAAAAGCCCAGTAATCACTGTGTGTGCTTCGGGGATAAATAGTTTTTATTCCAAGGTTACCTTTGATCCCATCAGATTATCTGTTTGAGTTTAAAAGAATACACTTATCTCTCATGTTGTGCCTTGCCATGACTATCAATAAATCGCAAGGCCAGTTTATTGAAAGTGGTCAGAATTGAGAGGTCCACTTCTCTCCCGGTTAAGTTTTATGTAGCATGTTTTAGGGTAGCAGGCCCGACAAAAAATTCTCTTATCTTTGTAGGCTATGACTCAATTCAAATAAAAAAAGTGACAGGAGTTTTCTCTCGGGCAAAAAGAAGAAACCAGGAAGTGATGTCAAAAAATTTTCTGCTTTGTGGTTTCTGCCGTTGTTTTTATGCATGTGGAATCCACGCCTTAGGCTAAAATGACCAGCTTACTCATTTCTGTTAAGTTTTCAATTGCTACTTCTATTTAATTTAAGATCCATGAGGACAAAGTCGCGGGCGGAAAGTTAGTTTTGTATGATATCCTATGCATTCTGTATGTTCATATAAGATTTTTTGCTCCTTTTCTGGCTAGAAATCATCTCCTGAAGTGGTGCCTATTGGTTTAGTTCATCCTGTATAAACAATTTTTAAAAACCTTTTAGACATACTTGTATTTTATAATTCTAGACCCTCCAAGAGCTCACATTTCTTTTGTTGCCCATATAGGTCATTTGCTGGACAAGTAATTTATTTTTCATTTGTGATATTTACATGTTATGATCTATATAATTCAAGGTCTTTGTATCGATATTATTATATATGAAACATGGAAGCAATCATAATTCCCTCTAAGCTGCACAAGTGCACAGCCGCACACCGATTTTAATGGCATTGCACAGAGAAATTTATTTCCCGTGCAATTTCCCACTTGTAAAATTATCGAAAATGGCTTTCTTTTGTTTATATTTTTTATTGCTCACAGGTAAGTTTGGATCGCACAACTCTCAAAAAAAATTAGAGGGAACTATGTTTATAATACATTTTATTTACATTTTGACGGAAAAAATCCACCAACTGGTTTCGCCATCTTTTTCCTGGCTTTGTCAAGGTGATGGAATGAATAGCTCCAAATGGTTTGTTCATTGTAAACCAATCTTATTATTACATCTTGTTATTCAATGTCAAATATATTTTGCAGCTATTCATTCCATCACCTTGACAAAGCGAAGAAAAGATGATGAAACAGGTTGGGGGATTTTTTTCATCAATAAAATGTAAAATGTATTGCAAAGCCTCTAAATTTCACATGTCTTCATACATCCACGTAGCAGACTTACATTTTGTCCGTGCACAATCGGTAATCTGTACATTAAAACATGTTTCTTTAGAAAATCTGTTAATCTTTCTTTTTTTATATCAACTCAAAACTCATTCTCTTGGTTTTGTGTCTTCTCCTTTCTTATCTGGTTCATGTTGTGTACGGTCTATGTAGTTCTAAATGTTGAGAACGCGAGAAGCTATGACAAATGTACAAAAACTTTATAATAGACAACAAACAAATTATTTTGACACTCAGTCTGCCTCAAACATTCATGTAAATACTCTAACTGTTGGGCATCTGCATCGTTGAACGAGACAAGGAATTTGCATTGTATTGTGTTTTTATGTGTACGTGAAGCAATCGAACAGATGTAAGTGTGGATAGAAACAAAGGAATTTTCATTGTATTTTTAAACCAACTGCAAGAAAAAGTGAAATAATCAAATTTAAAATTACATCTGCATCACAGCTATAGCTCTTTGGAATGCTTACAAGTTTTTTCCGACAATGCTTTGCAACAATTTTTTCTCTTCTAATGTTTATGGTAACTTTCATTAAGAAGGAATGACTGGCTCTAGCAGTGGAAAGAACACAGGCGCAGAAGTTTAAAACATGTAGATGTGCGAGCATTCATTTCTCATGTGTTTAAAAAAGACACTTGTGAACGATTCAATTGTATACAAAAATTTACTTGCAGTATTCGTCATTGCTGATTAAAAAAAATTACTGAAATATTAAACAATATTATAACCTATTTTCATGTGTTCATTTTCACTGAATGTTCACGTTCAGATATTGCAAAATTTCATCCAAAAGGAGCCCGAGCAACACCGGGTATATCAGCTAGATTTATACAGGGTGACCCAAACTTATCCAGCACAATTGTTAGGAACATTGTATGGTTCAAATGGAACAAAATGACAATGTTGTGAGATATTGACGATTGTCTATTTTCTTGAAGAGTTGTTAAAGCAAATAAATAAAACACTTGAGAGTGCAGATCACTTTTATTCTGCATACTGACAGAACATCACATTGAACTACAAAACAAAACTAAAATGATACAAGGAATAAGAATAAGAAGAAAGTAACAAATCAATGTCGAGGAAGCCCCTCAAAATGGTTGCCCCCAGCTACAATGCACTGGTTACATCTTCAGAAACTGAGCTGGTAGCTGCCAAAATCTGGTCGGGTGTAATTTCTCGACTACAAGCTTGAATGGAAAAAAGAGTACATATGCAAAACAGGAAGAGTAAATAGGTAAACCTATGTTTTTTCTAGGAAAAGACTGTAAATAAAAGAAAATAGACAAACATCGATATCTCAAACACGATCGAAACTAGATGTAATGTTTATAGCACGTTTTTTGTTCCATTTGAACCATACAATGTTCCTAAACAATTATGCTGGATAAGTTTGGGTCACCCTGTATAAACCTAGCTGATATACCTGGTGTTGCTCGGGCTCCTTTTGGATGAAATTTTGCAATATCTGAACGTGAACATTCAGTGAAAATGAACACATGAAGAAAGGTTATAATATTGTTTAATTTAATATTTCAGTAATTTTTTTTAATTCAGCAATGGCGAATACTGCAAGTAAATTTTCTTATACGATTGAATCGTTCACAAGTGTCTTTTTAAACACATGAGAAATGAATGCTCACACATATACATGCTTTAAACTTCTGCGTCTATGTTCTTTCCACTGCTAGAGCCAGTCATTCCTTCTTAATGAAAGTTACCATAAACGTTAGAAGAGAAAAAACATTATTGCACAGCATTGTCTATGGGGCATTTTTTGTTCCATTTGAACCATACAATGTTCCTAAACAATTATGCTGGATAAGTTTGGGTCACCCTGTATAAAGACAATAGATGTATTGTTACTTAGCAATAACGTAATGACCTGAAAGCATGACATTTAGGTATCACTTGCGGGACGATGGAATTGCTGTAAAAAATGTGGGGTTGTTCCGCTAATCGCATGATGCTTGGAGGGTCTATAATTCATTGAGAGAGAGAAGAAAAAAAATTTAATTTTTTTTCAGATTGGTCCATCGGGTCCCTATATATTATTTTTAATTACTTGCCATACCGGAAGAGGCTTTTAGATCGAATTTTACTCATGTGCTCACTGTGCGACAACAGATAGTAAAAATTAACGGTACGGGGGAGGGGTGAGCTTTCCCCTCTTATCAACTGATACATTCCCCCTTTTGTATTGATTATAGGATACTGGACAGTGGCTGTGGGCACAAAATAAAAACTGATCCAAAAATCTTTATTAGAATTCAGCTAATTTTCTTAACAGCAATAACTTAATTAATCCTTTGAACTTCCTTTTGATTTGTCTTCTATAAGATGGTTTAAAAAAAAAACCATGCAGGAACATGCAGATATTGTTGAAAATAATGGCCACACAATTTTCTTTTCAACTAATGGAAAACAAATTTCAGTTAAGAGCAATTAGATAACCAGATAAGAGCAAACAATTTCCTGGATGATCAATATATCTAATGAAGAAGCAAACTCGTTTACAAAATCGCCAGGTAAGCAGTTTTGTGTAGGTGCAACAGAATTATACATATAAAAATTATCAAGGATGGATGAAGGGAGGATCTTGATATTAGCACTGGCTCCTTCTCCGGAAAGAGGGAAGTGGGGAGGCTGTTTAACGTTTCTGATTATCTGGCCACACGATAGAGAATATAAGGATATACACAGGACATCACACAATATATGAATCCGCTGTTAATGCAAAAAGACAACCTCAAACATCGAAACTTCAACTCGGATAGTGAGCCAGGTCGCTGGACAAATAAACGTCGGAAGCACGATGGTGATCGATAAAACGTTTCTGGCAATTTTGCCAGGAAAGATGAATTTCCGTTAGATGAATCAGCCTGGAGTAAAATGGCGGTGGATGGGATTTAAATGACTGCGGGTACGAGCAGACGACCGGTCTATTTTCCATCAGAATTTTAAAACAGTAACGAGCTAATGAAAAATGAAATCGATTTCAGGTACAGTGAGCTTATGCGTATTATTTTAATTCAAGAAGATTTTTAAAAATTTTATTTTTAAAGGTATCGCTATTGATTTGGACTTTGGCAAGGAGAGTGTATGGTTAAGAGAAAGAGAGAGATCAACATCCACTCACTCTCCTTCTCATTAGATTGTTTTAAAATTATCTGCTAAATCGTTTGACCGTGGTTCTTTAAATAACCGAGAAAAGAAAATAAAACGGGAGAATTTTGTTCGTTTATTATTAGTCGTGTGATGACGTACCTTTTGCATGTTAAATCATGCACTATACATTGAATGATCAAATTAAAAAAAAAAAAAGTTGTACGTAACATCAGTTTATTTTTAGAGCGAGTAAGATGCGGTGTAAGTGTTAATAAAGTTGTTTCATTGAATGCCATAAGCCGTATTTAGTTAGACAAAATTTGCTCTGCATTATCATACCAAAAATTTTAAGGCAAAAATCAAATAGTTTAGACTGAACGCCGGTCTCTGTATTGTGAATCATAATTTTTTTCCAGATAATTACATTTTAGTGCTTGATTTTTTAAAGTACTTCATACGTATTTTATGTTTTCATTATTTCTTGTATGCAAGTAAATATTGCATTATTTTAGAATGGCTATTGTATTAATTTTCTCATACAAACCAGGTTTGAAATTCAAATTGCAATCCTATAAATTTTACTATAAACCATATGTTTAATGTTTAAAAAAAAAAAGGAAAAAAAAATTATATATGATCGTTAAAATGAAAAAATAAAATAAATAAAAACTAAAAAATAATACAAATTAAGAAATAAATAAAGAAATAAAAAATAAAATAAAAATTTGAAAAAAGATTGACACATCAAGTAAATATTAACCATTGTGAAAAAATTATTTGACCATCAAGTGGTTTTCTTTTAGCAGGAATATAATGTTAAACATTGATATTAAGATAACATCGTATTATGCTTTATTGCTCCGATTTATTTTCCAAAGTGATATATGCCCCTGAGTTTTATTTTTTAAATTTTATTGCTTGACTTATAAAGTGAAAAGTGATCTATAGCATTTCATATTACGATGGGATTGTTTACATTTGAATTTTGCTTTCTGGTAGAAATAATGATTGAGATGGAGGAGCCTGCAGGAATATTTACATATATGCAGAATACAAAGCAGTGCAACGGAAAACTTCACCTAAAATATTAAAGGTTATGTCCAAACAACAATGTAATATTGAAGTTTACAAGAAATTCAGGAAAGGGGCGATTACATTTTGCATTAAATTTAATTGATTATTATTATCATTTGTAAAAATTTGTACAGTTTTTTTTTTTTTTTTTAATACGATTATTCCATTTCCTCATATGGAAAATACTTATGATAAACACATAAAATACAGTTTTACAAATAATACTGAAAATTGAATAGAAATTAAGTTCTTTCTATTTTGTTACCAAATATTAATATAACCTGATTATTATTTTTAGAATTTATTGTATAAGAGATGATAAAAATTTTAATTATTATGTTTTCAATTCTTTTTATTCGGTTTTTCAAATGATTTTCTTTCTTTTTTTGAGGTACTGCATATGAGATTTTAATAGATTCTTTAAATAAATAAACCTATCTTAATTTAATGATTATGACTGAAAACAGTAGCTGACATATATGAAAAAAAAAACTTTTCCTAATATAGTTCATAGCTCGAAACAATTACATATATTTGACACTAAAAAGTATATTTATAATTAAGTTCTATACATGATTTGTATCGATTTAAATAATTTAAAGAATTCTCGAGGGGGCGTGAGAGAGAATTCTTAATTAAATTTATTATTTAAATTTATTTATATATTATTTGATCATATTTGATCATATTGACCTATTTCACAGTTTTAACATAAATGGAAACGGAACTCAATAATTTATTATATTGGTGAGTTAAAAAAAAAGGAAGTTTTGATAAAGTCCTAAAATTGTTTTGTTTTTTTTTTTAATTTTTTTTTTTAATATTGAAATTAAAGGGAAAGTTGCACGTTATTAAAAAAATACAAAAAAATTAATTACAAGGTCAAAGTTGCCTATTTTTTGTTATATAATTTTTTTTTATGATTTTTCATTCTGATTTGTTGAGTAAAAAAAATAAATAAATAAAATTACTGTGCTTGGTGGTAATTTTGATTGTGTTTTATGTAAGATTAAAATTTTAACTTTTCCATTACATTTTTAAGTAATTTTTTTATGCAGATAATTTTAAAGCAACTGTTTCCAAATCTAGGCTTCAGGAACTGCTTTTAGCTGTTGACAATTTCCAAATCTGAAGTTTCCAGTTAAGATTTCCGTTTTTGTTGAAAAAAAGAAAAGGAAATTAAAAGTTTAGTTTTTTCTTTTCCACTTAATAAAACATATCATTTTTATGCTAATAATTCTTGAAAGAAATTATCAACAGATAAATATTCCAAATATTCCAAATTTATGAAAAATAAATTTTTAATGGTTACTTAACTGTTAAAAAAATAAGAAAAAAAAAAGAAAAAAAAAAAGAAAAAAAAAAACACTCAAATTATCAAAATCACTAAAAAATAAATATCTAAATTTATTTCTTAAATATCTACCCTAAACTATTATGAAACATCTAAAATTCTCGATCAAATTAAAAATTAATATTATTAATTTTCATGTAAATAAATGAAGTACATGGGCTTTTGTTTACATCCTGTCAAAAATGATAGGAAGCAACTTGGTTGCTTCCTGATGAAGTTGCTAATGAAATCTTTCCTGAACACCTGTTACTTTTTTATCTTCTGAAACTAAAATTTTGTTCGATCTTTGAATTGGAATTATTTCATATTAATTAGGTTTAAAAGTTAAGGTAAAAGTATTTCTTAGACATGTCTACTCATTTATTATATAGAATTTCTTTTTAAGCAGTGTAAAAAAGCTTCTCTGCTTGATAACTGAATAGTAGGATGTAAACACCTGTTATCTTTGATTTATAGAGATCACTTTTTTGTTTATTTTTATTTTAAATTTATTGTGATTACAATTATTATTTACAATTTAATGAAGGTTTATTATCCTATAAATTTTGTTATTTTTTTTATTATTATTAAATCAGTATTTGATAAAAATTGAATAATTATAAGAAACCAACATATTTTTATTAAAATATAATATTGTGCATGTATTTTAAAAACATATTATGTTTCTAAGTAGTGTTTAATATATCTTTAAGTCAAAATTAAATTGATTACTTATGCAATTTTTATTCGGTTACATGTCCAAATAAATGATTTTGCATATTGTTCATTGACAGCCTATGCCTTATGTTAAATATTTATGTAATGTTATGGTTTTTATTGTAAAAAGTTGTTCTGTTCTGTTATGAGAAAACTTATTTTAAATTCATTATTTTCTTGTTGATGGAAGTTTTTTTTAGTTTTTTGTTTGTTTTTTTTCTTTTAACTTTATGCAGTAATGATTAATTATAATGTAGAATTTTAATTAAATGCTTGCTAAATTAGTATATGAATTAAAATTTATAATTTAACCCTTGAAGATTAGATAATTGCTAGTTCATGTGGTAATTTTTATAATTACATTGTGAAAAATTCTTATACCTAACAAAAGCATTTGTTTTATATGAGATATAATTCCCCAACAGCACCCATAATTCTCAGAATAATAACAATATCTTTATACTTCATTGCTTATTTATTGCATGTTTTCTAAATGCTAGAGAGCCAATTGATTATTTGAAGACCTTGAGAGTCCTCAAAATAAACTTTCATGCAATTCACATTTCTTTCTTAGATGTTTTCTTGTAATCAGCATTATTCTTTTGGTATGTGCGTTTAAAAATAAAAATTGATATAATAATCTTTAATGGATATAAAATAATTTGTATACATGTATATCTTTTTTTTTTTTAATGAGTTCAGAATTTATTCAAAATTTTAAATCTAAATTATCATTTCTACAGGTATTAGTTCTACATTTGTGTTTCAGAAAATGCAAAATTTATTAAATAAGATATTAGGGTATTGTGTGCGCAAAATAATTGACCCATACTAGGAAAAAAACATTCACGATTGTAACTAATACCTATTTAATCATTCTACTTTTGGCTGACACAAAATAATATAATTAAGCCGTTATTGATTGTATCATTTCAAAAGGTTAAGAATGCAACATTTATTAAGTATACGTACATTCCTGTACTGCTGTGATAACATCTGTTAATATCTACAACAGTGAATGTATAGATCATAAATGTAAAACAAATAGAAAAGAACTGAATGAACATTGAAATTCTGTATTTCAAACATTTTCTTTTATTTTTTGAAAATTATGAAGGGAAAAAAAAGCTAAAGCCCCTCTCTTCCAAACACTGAAATATTAACCTTGATGATCTCTGCTCTGCTTCCTATATTTCTTAATAATTCTCTTAGATTTTTTACCTCCTTTGCAAAAAAAAAAAAAAAAATCTGAAATACACCTCTGAAATAAATATAAGAAAACTCAACTTTTTTGTAATGTAACTCAATAATTATTGTATGTAAAGTTGTTACTACTGTATTTTAAAATAAACTAATTACAAAAAATGATCACTAAGATAGTGGGGTTTTTTTGGAATAATAAAATTTATATTGGCTCTAAGAAGAGTTAGTTATTTTTTTTTTCATTTTTATTTGAAGTCAGAGCCAATTATTCCCATTGGATATATCTTTGAATAAATAAATGGGAAAAAATGTACAGTATTAAATAGGAGGAATGACATATATCCTTTGCTTTAGCACAACTGTCGTAAAATTTGTTTTTAAAATAGATTAATATACAGTAACTCTTTGTTTAGGAGAAGGGATTGGAGTTATAAGAGGTTGTTATAAGAGATAGGTTGAACATACACTATAAGAGGTAGCAGATTAATGTGAAGTTATTCATCTTTTAAAAAAAATGACTGATGTTTTAGTCAGCATACATGTAATTATAAAAAGCACTTCTTTATGCATATGAAGCATACATGTAATTGTTACTGATTTAAAACTTTTCTTTAATTCTGTTGTTATGTCTGTAACTTTCATATAACTTTTAAAGATATCAATTTAAATTAAAGCAAGTTACTTTAGTCATGTGGACTAAATTTAATTTATTGTTAATTGAAATAGAGAGATTTAACTCTTTTTTTTTTTTTTTTTTTTTTGGTTATGTATTTATGAGCAATTTATTATTTAAACCCAGACTGCTCTTCAATAAATTATATAGTAACTTATAATTACCCTTAAGCTATTAAGAGCTCATTTGTGTTATTTAAAGGAGTAAAAGAAACATTGAGACAAATTTAAGATTGGATAAATTAGAATATTTGAAATAGGGATGATAACTTATTTTTTGAATGATAACTTGCTTAGAGAGAAACAATTTCTGGTTCAGCCTGTTTTTCTATAGTATCATTAATTTATTTATTTTTTGCTGCTCCATTATTCATTTTATTTTCAAGTGTTTTGATTTTCTTCTCGTGACCTTTAATTTTTCACATTTCATTATCATTGTTCACAATTCATTTGTTAGAAAAAGAATGCAAACTTATTTTATGCCCTCCAACCCATTTTTTTTTCCTCATTACGAAATAATATTCAAGGGCTTTATTTTGTTTTGCTTCATAAAAAGATGATGTTTATGATTTTCATTAGGGTCAAAATATGCTTAAATTCCATCATTACATTGACCTTTGCAAAACTTGATTATCACTATTAACCATCATTTACCCAGTTGATAATTAAAACATGCCCTTGTTGAAGTTTAGCATGCTTCCGCTCTATTGCAAAAGCCTGTTTCTTTTTTTTTTTTTTTTTCCAATATTGTTTTTTTTTTTGTGTTTTTTATTATGTTAAGGAGTTAAGGAAATTAATATATAGATGGAAATAAAATGGTTATTAAAGTTAAGGAAATTCAAATGAACATTGTTTTCTTTTATTATATTATATTATATTATATTATATTATATTATATTATATTATA